>JBBPCZ010152690.1:4496-18547 GCA_037974445.1 Brycinus macrolepidotus | reverse complement strand
CCTCCCTCCACCTTCCTGCATCCCTGATTTGAGCATAAGACCAAAAATTATTAGAAGGATTCTCTGAGAGGTATGTTGTAGTTGGTGTTGCTGTTGCTTTTTCAGCCTTATCTTATTAAAACATCATAGTCAATTTAAGTGCGAGCTAGGAAACTGTAATTGTTTCATTGTGGGTTTCATTAAATATGATAAGGCCCTAGTCAAGATAAGGTCAATGTTTTCCCAATCCTGGTCCTGGACTAATATGGGCTATTCCTGTGTGGTGCAATTTAGTGTTCTCCCAGCTCTAAAACAGTGGTTCTCAAAGTGGTCCTCAGGGACCCCCAGGCGATGCACATTTTTGCTCCAATGCAACTCACTACACATAGGAATAGAAAAAAATTGTGGCCCGCCTGAGGGTCCCTGAGGACTAGTTCAAGAACCACTGCTCTAATAGACTTGTGAGATAAGTAAGGTCTGATTTTGTCCCCCAAATACCTCCCATACATTGCAAAAACTCAAAAAAAAAGAGATTGAAAAGAAAATCGCTGCCCAGAATGGAAACTTTACTGGAGAAGGCAAAAATATTCCTTATTTACTGGTAGTTTAACATAAAAACCTTTTATTCATAAGTTTCACACAAAGTAAAGAGCAGCAACTGTGTTCAAAGGAAATTTTCAAGAAATCTAGAGACATGGTTTTCTTAGGACAGCGATGTAATATTAAGCAAAAAAAAGTCTGACAATGGGTGAAGCAACATTTACTCTTGAAATAAGCAAAATAACCCAAAAAAGCAGAAATATATAGATTAAAAATGTCATTTTGCATACAGTTCCTCATTTAGGATATTTTGGGAGAATTTCTTGTACTTACTGAATAGCAAACAGGGGAAACATGAGGGCATCTTCCAAAGTGCTGGCAGTTTAGCTGCGTCTAATATAGTGTTGAAAAAACACTAAGGATAACATAAGAATAACACTTTGGCAGAGTGTCCTTCACTGAACTACACTTTAGTACAGAGCTGAAAACTGATTTTGGATTAGAAAAATGTGCATTTAAATAGATTTCATATTTGGCAGTTGATCTGTGCTGATGTGGGCTGAAAATGGAAAATCAGCCAGACTTTCACTGGTTTGCTCTTGGAGTGTTTGTACTTGTGAGAAGTGAGGAGAGTACACCACAACTGCACAAAACCCTCTTCATACGATCCAAGGCACTGTTGCGCTTGCCATGCAGAGGAAACTGATACAGTGATGATAGAGGAGAAAAGGAAGGGCGAGGGATGAAGCTTTTGTGCACTTTGGAAATCGATGACATGTGGCAGCTATTTGTACCCTAATCCCACCGTGATTCGCTTTAGAAATTGTAGCTATTGAATTTCACTTAATCCGAATGGCATTACACAACAAAGCCCTTTTTATGCTGTAAACATCTGCTCTTGAGAATTGTGGAGATTTTACTCTGTGAGTCTGACTCTGACGTGTTTGGTTTACAGTTTTATAGTACGGGATTATGTTACAGATACAGCAGTGAACTACCAATACATACACTGAAGGCCACAGTGCTAAATGAAAACTGTACTTTAGATTAGCAAAAACAATTTAAACCTCCAAATTCACCTTTCCCTTCACACTTTTTACAGCGCAAAACAGATGATGCAGAAAGATTAATGCCCTGTAAATGTGTATAAAAGTGAAAGTGGCCTAAATTCTACGGACTGCTCATGTTTATTATAAATATTCCAAATAGAAATACACCTCTGAGGTCATGTGTCGTTTTGTAGTTGGTAACACGCCCATATATGGAACAACACCAAATTTCTCAATGTGGCATTCTTAAAAATTGACTTTTGTGATTAATAAAAGTCTTTGATATGATTTGACCTGTGTAACCCCCCACCCCACCACAAATGTCACTAGTGTTCTTGTGGGTTACAAACAGTCAAATATTCCAAATAAAAAAGGGCTCAAATCTGGCTAAAATAAAATACTAAAACAATAACATTTCCCTGAATGTGTATTTGAACCTCAGTTTGCTCTGAATGGACATCATAATGTTTTTCAGGGACCACCAAGAATTTTGAGACTTTTGGGTGGTTTTAAGGGTTAATTAGGGACCCCACCCCCTGTATTTCCCATATTGATCTTCACACATTCATTCGGTATGGAAAAGATTCATTCCTATAAGACATTGTGTCTCTATTGTGTTTTGTATCTGATGAAATGGACTTATTGTGTTATGTAAGTCGACACAGTTAAACACACTTAAACACTGTGTGCTTAAGACTGCTTAAATCTAAACGGGATGAAAATGTCCAAGTCCGGGCTCTCGGAGACGTTGTTGATTTATGCGAAAACAAGATCAGCCTGCACTTCATTTCATCTGGACTCCTCAGCGCAGAACCTCCTCAGCTGAACAGAGAGTTTTTGATGTACGAGCTTTTAGCCCAGAGACGGTCACTCCCCCATTCCTCTCCCTCTGCACATGTGTTTTATTAGTGCTGTGCTCCGGACTGTAAATTCCAAGGCCGGGTGCAGGGAGAGGAAACAGTATCCTGATGGGAGCAGAGGTGGCCCTCGGATGGAGAGGAGACAGCAGTGCCCCTCCCCATTCCCTCCCTGTCCTGTTCGTGACATGGCACACATGCCTTTAAAAAGGGATTCTGGAGGCAATCCATGAGGAAAGATCATGGAGAGTTTTGTAAGGGAGTGGACATTCAGTGCACATGTGGCCTGGCCTACACTTACCAAAAATAAAAACTGTCAGGATGGGTTCTTTGGAACCCATTTAAAAGTTTAAAGAAGCACGTAAGGTAAAGGTTCAAAACTAAATGAAGGTGTGTTGAAAGTGCTTCCAAAAATCCGAACCCTCCCATTTGAATAAATGTTTGCCCACAAATCATTTTAAGAGCCTGTCTATGGTCCGTCAAAGTGACAGTCCTAATTAGAGCGTGTCATAGGAGATCATGACCCCTGGCACTGCGGCCTATGCTCCCTCTTCTCCTGGCTGGGTCAGGTTGCACATGAAGGATGTCTGGCCTCAGTGTCTGGTCACTCTGCCTGTACTCAGGAAAGGGAACCAGGACAACATTTATCAATGCACATTCATGGCCAAATGCATTGACACTCCAAGAACTATATGGTATGCATACGTCTTGAAGATATCTTATGTGTGCATGTCACATATCAGTAAATCCCATATTTAAAATAAAATATCAGCCAAAATATGTCATACATGTCATACAAGAATGCAGACTGTTTGGAAAATGAAGAGGCCAGGACAAATGAATGGGACCCGAAGAGCATGTTTGGCAACCCTGAGCTAGTACTTATCTGCAATGGCTTTGACAAGGATAACTACTTCTAAATGCCTCTTGTAGCCCTCAATTAGCTTTCTGTACCTTGACATAGAAAAGTTGCTGCACTTCTCAGCTTCAAGTAATAATATATTTTGTCTTTTTAAGGGTGCATTTCTTGGAAAATGGGATTTTCCTCTTTTTTGTATAGAAGCGTTTAATGTAGTACATAAACACGATAAAACTTTCTAAAATACCATCCACTCCCTTCAGTATAGTTCTTTTATTGACCCAAAGCCTGAACCCAGCCCATTTTGATTTCACTGCTTTTGCAATGTCATGAAAATCATCACATTTACTTATCCACTTATTGAGCCTACAGCCATTTAGCTCCACCTATTTATGCTGACAGTAAGGACTGTTTTTGAATGAGGGATAACAGGGCAGCCAATATATATATATATATATATATATATATAAATATACACAAATAGATATATAGTTAGATACTATATATATGTGTGCGTGTGTGTGTGTGTGTGTGTGTGTGTGTGTGTGTGTGTATATATATATATATATATATATCTTTAAAAAAAAAATAAAAAAATTAACAGGTGAAGTGAATGACAGTGATTTTCTTGATGTGATGGCAAGGGGTGGGTCAAAAGCGCTTAAGGTTCATTTATGCATGTGGGGAGCAAAGGCTCATTAGGTCTAATCCCACAGAAGAGCTACTGTAGCACAAATTGGTGAAAATATTCATGCTGGATATGATAGAAAGCTGTCACTGTGCACAGTGCATTGTGTAGCCTCAGACCGGTCGGAGTGCCCATGCTTACCCATGTCCACTGGCAAAAGCCCCTACAATGGGCATGAACATGAAAACTGGACCATGGATCAATGGAAGAAGGAATTATGTTTTCTTGTACATCATATAGACTGCAGGGTGCATGTGTATTGCCTACCTGAGTAAGAAATGGCAACAGGATGCACTATGGGATAAAAGTAAGTCCCGTGCTTTGCTGCTTGTCAGTGTTCAGTTCTGAAGTACAGTTATCCAGGATGTTCCTCTTTCAAACCTGTGGTGCTTACAGTGTGACTCATTGGTTTGCAAAGCAACACCACGTTGCAAAGAAATAGAAATGTGCCCGCCCACAAAGACATAGTCCAGCCAGGTTATTTTTTAATAATATTGAGAACTGTCCTTGACACATTACAGAAAATCTGATTTCAGTTTGGCTTTAGCGAGCCATCTGAACTTCAAGGCATGACAACGTAAATGAGATTATATAAAAGAGTCAGATCTCATCAGTAAAAAAAAACCTGTCTTGCACCATAGATGTGACACTTTCGTGACATTCAATTTGACACTTGCTGAAGGGAGGATTTGACAACTCAGAGTAAATTATGGGACCTGTCACTGACGAATGCTAGTCAACAATAGGAACAGTGAGTGTATTGCAAAGTACCAAACATAAAACAGTTTGACCTATGTACCACATAGAAAGACATATTTGCTTATTCATTTTATCAAGAGACCACTTTGCAAATGATGAAATTCCACTGTAATTCACTTTTCCTGTCGTGAGAAAACTGTGAGATCATTGAAGGTAGCCATGCTGTCTCACTATTACTGCATGCATATATTGTGGTTTCATCTCAGAAGTCCCATTTATTTGTTTGTTTGTTGGTTTGTTTATCCTAATTTTCTCGGTTATTGACAGTGACAACAATTGCATGGTTTCATTTAAAGCTGCCAATCTCAGTCACACCTCAAACAAGCACAGGAATTTCATTAAAAGTAAAGACACATGTTTTTAGTATCAATACCAAATGTTTTGTGTTTGTAAGTAGAAGAGTGGTTACTTTAGTATACTTTAATTTGATTGAACATTGAAAAAATGGAAAAGTGCAGACTTAAACCTGTTCATACTGACTGCAAATCAAATGTAGATCTAATCTAAAAAAGAAATGAGGCACAAGAGTCATTACATTAATTTTATTACACTTGTAATACTGTTATAAAACCTCCTTAATCATCACAACATCACGGTGACACACTCTTGCTTATTGCTTTTCTAAAGTGTACACAACATTAAATATGATACAATACACAGTATTGCCAGTTAATAGATTGTTATCGTAATTTAATAATTCTTATTTTGAATAATAGCAAGTATGATCAGTAAGTATGTATGGTATAATATGTAAATTACTATTTGTATTAATAATAAAATTATGAAATTTCCATTAAATAATTCTGCGCTATAAATGCAATTCATGAATGTACACGTTGTAAATGATGCAACAAATAATGCTATTCATTGGGTAATACTGTTAGATAGTATAGCAAAAAAATCTCCTAGGTAAAAGTGGGTAACCGTCTAAGCATTGGCCCCATCATCAGGAGACTGTGAATTCAATCCCGAGCATTGCCACAGCCATCTGTGGCCAGGATTCCAGCCTCTCCGGGTGGATAGAATGTGCCTCCTACTCCCCCTCCCCCAATCACTGGTAGTGCTAGCTAACAGAACTGCCATTTGCATTTTCCACCAAACATGCTTGAAAACATATGTCACGTGTCTCAGGTGAAGCAAATGCTACCTTTCACCTTCCTAAAATTGGGAGACTGAAAAAAAAACATCAAAGGTTTACAAAAAGGTATTAGCCTACAATGCAGGAAGCTCCAGTCGAGCAGAGCAGGAGTACAGTCATATTTCAAAGGACATTGGATTACACGGGTAAATCTGCAATTTCCAGAGCAGGTCTCATTAGCTGTGGGGCATGTAGTGACCTTAGCCAAAAAAATTCTGATGTTTTTTTGGCTAAGGTCTCACACACACAAAGGGAGAATCCGTATCCCCTGTTTTACATGTGCTGCCACAGGAGATCAACATGGGCCAACTATCTGTATATCTTTGACCTAGATACATTTACTACAGTCCCCACAGACGCTGTCGATTCATTCTCTTGCCTCAATGCAGTACCACATTCAGCAGCCCGTGGGAGGCCTGTCTGCAATGATTATTGTCAGATTGCATTAGCACTGTAAGAACTAGGGCACATGCTGTTTGTGTGTCCACAATATCTACATCTGGGTGCGCAGTCATATAGATTAGTTAAACTATTCACACTTCAACAGCCACCCAAAAAAGAATGTTTCCCCCCACTAAAAAGATCCCTGTGATTACAATGGCAATAAACCACTCACTCTGGCTTTCAGTAATATTTCCTCCATTTAAACTCCACAGCAGTCTATAATGACAATACTGTAAAAAGGACTCCCACAGAAAGGAACCCAGGGTCGCTCAGCAAGTTTCTTGTTTAAGCGGCTGCTTCATTTGCGTCATCCACTGCCACGAACATTGTCAAGGTTGCCCATGTGTGGGAGGCAACTTTAGGACTCCCCTGAAGCAAGCCTCATAACTCACATACTCACATGAATGGCTAGTGGGAACAAGAGTTGTACTGTGAATGTAAAGTTTCTGTCTTTTTCTTCTCAGCTGAGTTGTTTTTTGGCAGAAAGAAGAGAAAAGCATGAGATAAGCTTTGTTTCTTTAAGTACATCATGTTTTCATTTGTTTTTCTTGCATCATGCCATTCAAGAACCATTTTTGGTTCTCTAACATTTCTATGGATGGTTCTTTTAAGAAGAAATTTATAAATAAAAGTATAAAGAGCCCCCACATAACGTAAAGGTTCTTAGAAGTACCTTTGAATTGGTAAAGAGCTGTTACGTTGTGTATGTGTAAAGGTTTTTTATACCTTTAAAAACATTTTCACACTCACACATCTCATTTACAAAAATAGTCCTTTGGCTAACTGAAATAGCATCATTCTGAGAACAATTTGTGGCACCTTCTTTTATAACTAGTAAAAACGCTCTTGTTTTTAAAAATTTCCGTGCTGTGAGGCATCAGGCTAACACACACACACACGCACACACACACACGCACACACTCCAGTCACTGACCCTCACACACATTGAGCTAGTTATGCTAACACAGATTTATCTGAATTAAAATCTGCAGCAACATTTTTTCTACTGCTTTTGCACTTTGCTTTGCCTTTGTCTTAATAAGGTTAAAAATATACATTAAAATCTGACTTTTAAAAACCATTTATTCTGAAATCATCATGATTATTACCCTCCCAAATATCTTGTTCCACCGAGGATTTTGTCACAAGAAACATGCATTTTGATTTCAAGTAGACTTTAAAATGGTTCTACATAGCTGCTTTTAAAATGCTGCTTTAAAATACTTAGCTTAATGTCCATTCTTCTGAAGAACGTAGAGAATGTAAGTTTACATTACAAGCCTGTACATTCTGTTTTTGTTTTTGTTGCTCAGATTTGATATTTTCTGGTTTAGTGGGTCACATTTGTGTGTGTCAGTGACCTATTGCTGTCTTTAGCATGAACTTGTGCCCTGAAACCACCCATAGGTGCACATCCAGATTGGTAATGTTACATGATTGATCCCTGTGCAGCATGAATAACAACAACAACACAATGAACCAGCAGCACAAGCCCCAACGCAAAAACTGCTTTACTGAACCATGCAACCATGCTACATTACATTGACTGTAACCCTGCCCTAAACATTCATTGCAGATGTCATATGCTGTCATGAGTTGTCATAACAGACTATGTTTATTAGTACAACATTGTCAGGATACCATTACTGCTAACCAACAGATGCTACAGTTTTTGATGTCATAATAACTTACGTTAACTTAAAGTCATGATGCCAAATATTACAGTATTTGTCATGACAATTACAACCAACTAATGACAGTATATGAGATCTGCCATGGCATGTTTATGGCATGACTATGTATATGTTATGTAGCAGATAAATCCTTATAAGAAAGTCTGTCCACTCAACGGCCATCTTGACAATGCATCCATGGTTATTGATAGTTGCATAAGACCAAGTTCATATCTCTTTGAATAGTAAGAAACCTCATTAATGTTTCAAAAATATGATTGAAATCACTCGGAAAATTTGACAAAAATCACAGTAATTGTTCTTTTCATTTGGCTCCAATAACCGCGTTTGACTACTATGCATGTGCATTTCACCACCGCGAGGGCAGGCTTTACTTGCTGTTTTACTGAAGGGCTGGACTTTCTCTGTAAAAAGACACGTATAGAGTGTCACAACCTATCACATTCATTTCTAAACCAGTGAACTGTCTCCTTCTTTTTAATGTCTCAGATTTAACACAAATTAAATTGTAAGTGAAGCTACTGCTAATTGTGCTTACAGTACTGATATTAAGAGGTAGTTAGTTAAGAGGACCATGACTGAAGCCAATCCTTCCAATGCAACATTTTACAAATGTCCATCTCTGCCTTGCGTCAGAGGTTTTCTAATTCTGATTCTGATTTTGATTAGCAAATAGTTTTTGAAGGAGAAAAAAGTGAAGCTTCAGGGCTCTCTTGGCCGAGCTCAGTTGTTGGCACATTAGGTTCCCCCACCTGTCACTGAAGTGCCAAATGATCCATGCTCACTCTCCTTTTCTGTAGTGCTGGAGATAAGATGAAGGATCCTGGAGCCTTGATAGCTGTCGCTGTCTGAGGTATGAAAATAGATGATGAGCAGCCTGAGGAATTTCAGTGTTCCTCTCTGCACCAGGCCTAGGACTAGTGATTGAGAGTTTCGTCCGTAATAGGGCTCTTATCAGCTGTGGGAATGGGACTGATGTTATCATAGCAACAGTCATTTTTCGCTCAGCAGACACCTACATCATCTGCACTGTCATGAAGGTTAAACGTAGAGGCCACCCTTCTCCACCCTTATCCCTCCTCCCATTCCAGATGGATTCAATGAAACCAATGTCAGAAAGGACTGTTGCTGGCAGATCTACACTGTTTTGTGAAGTAGTGAAAAAAAGGTCTTAAGACTGCTGTTGGGCAGTGCAGTAACTCAGAGCTCTTTGGGGTGGATGGGCTGGGAGCAGTTGGGTATGACTTTGTAAGGGGCCAGGGGGAAAAGCTGAGCTCCATTCATCTTCTTTTCTCTTGTTCATGTGTCCGTTTTCTGTGCCTGAGTCACATGTAATTGTTCAGGGAATAAGAGCGACTAGTTCTTTTCATGAAGCATTTTTTAAACTGTTGTCCCCTTTAAACATCCATTCCATCAAAAGCTTACTGTAGTGCACTAAAAAAGTGCAACGATGTAGGACAGATTTGTTTTAAGAGCGTGAACCAGCTCTACATGCTTCCCAAGGACTTTTAGCATAAACCAATCTGGTCCTAGAGGGCCAGAGTCCTGTAGGACAGCATTTAGGAACAATACAACAGCCCATCATCCAACACCCCCCTCCTCCACATGCTTTGCCAAATTCATAGTTAAAAGCGTTACTTTTTATGGGTTTAATTTAAGAGGCGATTTTCATTCCAGTGGAGAGACAGCATGGTTTTATTAGCCAACCCACTGGGGTGCACAGAAGACCTGAGGGTACTTTAAATCAATTAGCAGATACAGTTTGTGGAGAAACAAGACCTCTCTGGCTGACAAAAAACATAAGGGAGAACAGTGAACAATGAAAAGGAACAATGTACATGTTTATATTTCCATATTGTAATAAGCTTAGCCTACTACACTCTGAAGTTACCTGTAAAATAAAGGTGTAATAAACGTTTTTGTGTACAGCCATAGAGCAAGGATCTTCAACTTCAGTTTTGGAGGAAAGTCCAGCATAGTTTGGTGATTTCCCTGCCCAAACACACCTGGTCCAACTTGTTAATTGCCAGGTTCAGTGACCGTGTTTGAGGAGGGGGACTACCAAACGGTGCTGGTCACCGTCCATCCAAGTCTAAGCTGCGTACCTATGCCAAAAAGAAGGAACCAAGAAAACCTTTCAAAATTGGATTTTTTTAAGAGAATAATTTCTCTAAATGAGAGCATGAAGAACATTTTAAACATTTTACGAACCTCCACACAGTGGAACAGTTCTAGGAAGAACCTTTACATCAGTAGAGAAGATTTATTTAAAGGGGAGGATCAGGGGAAGAGGACCATGACTGAAGCTCCTCCCTAATCTAATCTTCCAATCTAATGGAAATTTCTATCTCAACTTTGCATTTCCTTTGATGAAGTTTTCCTTTTCACCTCCCAGTGACTCCTGCCATTACTTCCTGTTTCTCAGAGTCTCTAAGCCCCAAGCCCTCTCTAAGCCCTAAGTCCTATCTTCTAGCCCATGCAGAGGCCACACAGATCTCCAGCCTAGGTTCTCAGATTTCTCTCACCTCCTATAGTCAAACAATCTCCCATTATATTTCAGCCATATATCGGAGGCATGGTCCTTCAAGGCCCTTCATGTTCCTTCATATTCCTTTATGGAAAAGGTTTTTGACAATGACAAATCTCTTTTTCAAACAAGGCTCTTTAGGCAATCAAAACTGGTTCTTTTATGGCATCACTCAAAGAACGCTTTGTGGCACCTTTTATTTTTGAAGAGTGTAATGTAAAGTTTGTATGCTGCTTTCAGAAAATCCTGTAATATCATAAACATTCTTCAATGAACGAAGAAATCAGTTTACATTAACATCTGTGTTATAGCTCTTGAAAGATGTATTGCTCTTTCTATCAGAGAGGTATGTTCTGTCATTTGTTACAATGTAACATGAGAATAGGATGTAAATCTAGAAAGGTTTCGTTCATCATGAGAACGTTGAAGATTTCTGGTTTGTGTTACACACAGGTCAAGTTGAGGATAGATTTGTATTTTGAATGTTTGGAGTCAATTTTCTCCAGTTCTGCTATCCATATCTCTGTTGCCAGGCAACTTCTTGGCTAGCACTACATTCGTTTCCTCTGTTCTCTGACAGCATCGCCCTGGAAGGTTCTCTTGCCGATAATTGCTTTAAGATGTTATGCCGAGGGTCCGGAGACTGCAGAGGCTTAACAGCAACACACACTTCTGTTGACTGAGAAGTGACGGAGCTGCTGGCCTTAAGTCACCGTGTCTTCAAGTGCTTGATGGCCCACCACCCCAAGATGTAACTGCAGTGTTGCTGAACACAAGCGTCACCCCCTCTCACCCCCATTGACTCCTGCCATTACTGACCTAAGCATGGCAGAGGTCAGGGCATGAGGTCCAGACTAACCAATGAGGAAAGAGTTTGAGTAGTCACATGTTCTGAGCTGCTCTTTTGGCCTCAAGTGAGAGACGTTCGGTCTGTGGCCTTTCCTGGAACTGTCTTGTGAGTCCCTATCTCTCTCTCTCTCTCTCACTCTCTCTCTCTCTCTCTCTCTCACACACACACACACACACACACACACACACACAACGACAAGACACATGACCACATTTTCTCTGAGTCATGTACATATGCACTTGTACTGGGACATATACTAATACGAACAGGGAGAACCTGATCATAGAAGCCTTGCTCTTCAGTGCTTCATAAATTTGGACCCCTGGTATGGCTGGAATGTAAAAAGCGTACACACCATTGCTCAAGTCGATATGGCAATGTGATTTACAACCCATCAACAGACTCTCAGCATGCCAAAAGAGCGCATGCTTTGAGCTGTCCCTTTTTTTAAGGACCTTCAAAGTTTTCAAACCAGAGATCAACTATAAAAACATTTCAGGGGGAAGTGGGTTCAGCCAACAACTCGGAGGGGGAGCGGGACACTGATTGGGCAGGAAAAAGCTTTTTTAGACATAAGCTCCTCAGTACTGCACACTACATGCAGTGCTAGATTTATTACTGGTGCCTCTCAACATGCTAGGTCTTAAATCAGCATTTTATTCTCTCTTACAGAATCCAGAACAAAGAATTTAGAATATCAGGCATGATGTTAACGCACATCACTGCAATGTCTGCAACACTGTTAGCAGCCATATTTTTTCAGTTTTATTAACTTTAAACATTTCACATCGGTGAATTCTGGCTATCATACACGTTTTACTTTTTAAAAGTAGTCCACAGATGTTGGTGTATTATGAAATTTTATGTGATATTAAACCAAATGGAAAGAGAAGACGGTCATTTTACAAGGTGGAGGGATTTGTCTTTTGTTTTTCTTTACCAGAGGGATGTCATCTCTTCATCACAACCACCCCCCATCCCCCACCCACTCACCCACACACACCTCAAGTCGAGCACTACTGAGAATCCTTAAAGTTGAGTCAACTTCCGTTACACTAACACAAATAATTTTAAACCATCACATCTAAACAGTTTTTACTTCATGGCATAAGTGTGTAAGACCTTTGGGGATGTTAGTCTATGCAGTCCCAAGTTATCTGATAGAGTATTAGCACAGTAATTTCCTCCATTTAACATGAGGAATATATGCATGGTGCCAGATAATACCTTCTTGTCGGGGGTGGGGGTGGGGGTGGGTGGGTGTCCACTTACGGCTGCATGATCTTACTCTATCTGTCTTATCACCTCTTAGATCTCTATCTCAAACCATGACCAAATTCGTTTGGACAAGCTTTACCGTGCATCCAGCTAATGTCAGATAGACTGCCTCAGTTGAGTCATCAGTTCAAGGATACAGCATGCAGATAACATCTAGAATGAAAAGTTACTTTGAGCTTTGTTTCCTGAACACTGAGCTGCGTTCTGGCAAATTGCTCAAAGCTAAACCTTGAGTGAAGATGGTGGAGTACAGTTTTGTTTTTCAGGTTCCTTCGAGTATTTCTTTATGGGCCTCTTGAAGGTGAAGACAGTTGTTGGCCCAAAAAGCTAAGCAGAAAGGGCAACAGGGTCTTCAAGGGGATATAAGGGCAGATTCCTGACGCCATACCCACCTCTTGCACAGACAGGCGGACATAAAGAGTCATGCAGCCTTCTGCCCTGCTGCCTGGGCCAGAAAGAGCTCTGGGGTCTGGAGAGCTTGATGAGGTGTTGACACTGACTTAATGTAAATACAAGGAGCTTTTTTCTCCTGACAGGGGAAAATATGTAGCATTAATGTCCATCTGCACAAGTGAAACAGAGTCCTAAGGAGGAAAACGTTTTGTGGTCACCAATCGAAGCGGCACTGTCTCCAAAAGGTATATTGGGTTTGAGATGAGTGGAGCATAAAGTCAGGCCAGTGAAAAAAGTTTCAGCAAATGAAGGTAGTAAAATAGTCAGTGACATTCATTTCCTCTAGACAGTAATCTAACCTGCTAATGACTTCACCATTCTCAGCCAGTCTTCTCCAATGAAGGTCTACATTCAAATGCATGTACAGTCCTTCCCCAATTACCCATGATTCCTTCTCATAAATTTTGACTTCCTTTGCTTTCCTGAGCATAAAATCTTGAACTTCTCATTCCACCATCTTGGACACTTTCTCCACTCTGATTTTAATGATGAACACTTCATTATTGTTTTGACAAAGCTGGCACTGGGGGTCAGTCTGATGGTAGGTTCATTGGAAGGTAAAGTGGTTCAAATAGGGTCACCAGCCTAACTAACCCTAAATATGAGACTACTGCCTGAGTGTGAATGGAGATGGTGTTCCAAACTGTGCGGGTCGATGGGGTGAATTTCTGCTTTATCAGTCTGTTCATGGCCTCAAGCAGTGACAGTTGTGTTACAGTGTAACACTGGGTGACAAGAGGGAACTGGTTTGATTGCTTAAATACAGTGCCTGTTTCCTGCTGATGGCCTTAATGTGCCCATGTTATGGAAGACTCATCAAATAAGACAGTCAAGCAGAACAGAGCTAATTTACATACATTAGTCTTAAGGACACAATAACATTTTATTTTTAAGCATAAAGCGGCCTTGTTCAAACAGACAGCTGAGATATGATTT
>JBBPCZ010152660.1:0-18551 GCA_037974445.1 Brycinus macrolepidotus | reverse complement strand
CACACACACACACACACACACACACACACACACACACACACACACACACACACACACACACACACACACACATCCCTCATCAAAAGAGACTTAGAGCAAATCCAGCAAGGCTCTGTAACACCAGGAGCCCAAAATACGTGGACACGCGCACGCACACACACACACCTGTTATATTTATTCACTGTTACCCACAGAAACACTGCGGGGTCACTCTTCCCTTAAAGTACACACTCACTGGCCACTTCATTAAAGACCCCACCTTCTGCTTCCAGTCTGGCCTCTTTATTGAAAACACCTACCTTATGTCTCCACAGCAGAGGTGTACAGTTGTACAGTCCCTGTGCAGCTGTGTGTGTGTGTGTGTGTGTGTGTGTGTGTCTGTGTGTGTGTGTGTACTAACCGCCCTGTTCTCTGCAGTTCAGGGCCTGTGTGATGCTCCTCCTCTTTAGTGCTCTCTGATGGGGTGGCAGAGCCATTGGGCATCGGGGGCAATTTCCTCTTCTCCTACAGAGACAACACACACAACTACAGATTAGCGCGCGCACACACACACACTCCAGCAGGGCTCTGTAACACCGGCTTGTCCGTGCTGACCTGTGAGGGGACGTTTTTGGGGGGTTCTATGCGGATGGTGGGGTCCCACTCTCCCGGGGGCAGAACCGTCACCTGGTCCAGAAACTCATCGATACCAGACAGAAGGTCATTCCGGTCTTTGGCTTTATACGCTACATCATGGAAGATCTTACACACATATACACACACACACACAAAAAGAAGAAAATCAGAGCAGTGTCACATTTAGAGCTCCTGACTACATTATTAATGTACTTAATAAAAAAATAGATCATATTTAAGGGGGGGCACTGAAGATGTTTCTGGAGCACTAAAGCTCTTTATTCTATCATTCTATTCTATTTGTTTTACATGGTTTTGCGCATAACTCCTGGTGCCTGGAGATGAAATGTATTATTGGCACTATTGTTTTCTGTACTGGCATTATAGGTTTCTGTAAAGTAAAATCCCCGCCAGAAAGTAAAAAAATCATCTGCATGATTTTATTCCAACCGCCTGGTTTCACTCATGACAGTGTGAGACAGTGAGAGACAATAAGAAACAGTGAGAGAGTGCAAAACAGTAAGAGAGTGCAAAACAGTGAGAGACAGTGTGAGACAGGGCAAGACAGTGTGGAGTGTGTTTCTCATGTGTGAGCACGTCTTCTGGTCAATGACTCATCATGAGCACCAGTTAGTCTTTAACTAATGAATGTAATGTAGTTCTACTCGTTGCTGTGAGTTTTTTTGTTCGTGCACCAACGTTACACACAAAAACTCAACAATCCATAATTTTGTGTTGTGAAATGTTCTTGCATTTTCTCCGGATGCACCGCCTGACTGCAGAGCCGCCGTTTCAGAGCAGCAGTTTGAGGCTGGTGGTGATATAGACAGCGACGGCCAGACACCTCTTTGATGTTGTAAATATCGATTTTATAAAATAAAGATGTTAATTGTTGAAATATCTCCTTGTCAGTGAGACAGCGTTCGCCTCTGTGCTGGTGTGACTCGTTTGATTTGTGACTTGTCTGACAGGATGATTATGTTTGTTGGACAACATGAACCTGTGCTTACTATGGCTACAGTGCCATTGTAGTCATGAATGAACAAGGGAGAAGATAAATACTCAATAAAGATTGTTTGTAAAGGCATGTAACCAAACCACCAGCTCTGCAGGGTCGTTTACCAGTGTTGCTTTGAAGCGTGTCAGGCGGTTCAGTTGTGTAAAATGTAAAGATTAGTTTTACAGCGTCAAACAGCGAGTGTGTTTCTTGGTTGTGTGTGTTGTGTTCTTGAGTATCCTGCATGGCGCTTGCACCGTCATTCAGTTGGCTGTTGGGAAGCAGCCCGAGTTAAGTGTGATCAAGTTATTGATGGACTATCAGATGTATAAAAGTATAAATATAAAACTCTGAGTGTAAAGATGATGGCGTATCAACTCTAATCCTGAATCTCCATTAACCTGCAGTGTTGGGCAGCAGTTAGAAGTGTTAGAATGTTCAGTGTTGAATGCTCCAGATCACAACAGTGTGATGCTACGCTTTAATGGAAAGTAGTCAGGCGGCGCAACCGCGTGACACTATGCACTGAAAAGCGAAAAGCTGATCACTTTCTAAAGGGGGGGGCAGAACTTTGCCACCAAATATGAACAACAGCCAGCCAGCACAGCTGATTGACAGTTACGATACTGCTGTTGCTTAGCACCAGGGACACATCCAGCCAGAAGCACCACAGAAAAATATTAGTGAAGAATATCATATTCTGGGAAAATGCCTTAAAGTATCAGGTTATATTTTTGACATACTGGCCACCCTTTGCGTACCCCCCCTCCATCACAACCCCCCGGTACCTCGTCGGTCATCAGTGTGGCAATGGAGCGTCCAATCTCATGATACTGAGAGCCTTTTCCAAACGGCCCGAGCAGCAGAAACAGGAACCTGAAACAACAAAACCCAGCCGTTCACACACAAACACACAAATACACCATGGGGTGAAGCAGCACTGCGGGGTGTGTGTGTGTGTGTGTGTGTTCTAACAGCAGGTCTCTTGCTTTTCTGTTATTTCAGAATGATCTGAAGTTGAGGACTAAACACAGTCTATCTGACTAATAACTCCAAACAATGCTGGCATTGCACACCCAAAACACACAGTCTGAAGATCTGCTGGGAATTAAGAGCGAAATTATTTCACGGTGAAGTTAAACAGGTCTGGTCAAGTTTTTGCATTCTTTAGCAGCTTTCATCCAAACCAACTTATAACTCAGGAAACACTGGAGCTTCAGGACAGTGGGAAAACCAGTGGAGCTTCAGGACAGCGGGAGAACCAGAGGAGCTTCAGAACAGCAAGAGAACCAGAGGGGCTTCAGGACAGCAGGAGAAGCAGAGGAGCTTCAGAACAGCAAGAGAACCAGAGGAGCTTCAGGACAGCAGGAGAGGCAGAAGAGCTTCAGGACAGTAGGAGAACCAGAAGAGGGTTCTGAGTGCTAGATCTTTAAATAGGGAGGAGTGTAAGAAGCCTTTTCAGTGTGATTTAGGATGGATAGAGTTTCAGTAGAGTAGGTGCTCTCTGAATAGGTAAGTCTTAAGGAGGTTCTTGAAGATAGAGAGGGATTCTACTGCTTTGGCAGCTTGTTCTACCAGCAGGGAATGAGACCAATCTGGACTGGGTTTGCCTTGTGTGTAGGGATGGCAGAGCTAGACAATGTTCCTCAGAGGAGAACGAGTAGGAACGTAAGCCTGAATGATGAGATTAAGGTAGATGGGTGCAGACCCGGATGTCACTCTGTAGGGAAGAGTTAATGGCTTGAATTTAATTTGGGCAGCCAGTGGATGTCTGTCAGTGGAGTGACATATGACCTTTTCATTGTGCACCAACAGTAAAAAACCACATAATTAAAAAGTAGTTCACTGCTCAAGGTAGCAATAAAACAATAAACCAATAAAACAGTGGGGCAGGTAAATGAGAAAGTACAGGTGATGGAAAGAGCAGCAAGTGCTCAGCTGCTGTACATAAAAGTGGCTTCATGTGCACTTTTATACAGTATTAAAATGGTGATGTGAACTGCCTCAAAATAAGGAGACTGTACACTACCAGTCAAAAGTGTTGGTACAAACTGAGATTTTCTACATTTGCATAATCATCACTTAACATTTGCTAAAAATACACTCAATATTCTTTGCTAACAAATACATTAACAGTATGTTCACCATTTAGCACCTTTATTAGTCAGAAAATGTCATTTTGTATTCATCACTATTGACCTACAACAAGCCACCAAATACAATTAAAATTATAATGTGGGTCACCGGACAGGTGTTAGACATTTAACAAGCTGTTAAGTGACAGCCAATGAGATAAAACGGTTCACTAGTGCATTTAATGTTAAAGGACAGTCTAGAATTTGACTCTGCATCACCACACACCCAGTTAATAAGATGTCAGACATTCTTTCAATCTGACAAAGGAAATGTTTTTTTTGACATATTTTTATGTATAGTTGTTCCCTCAACAACTTTCCTGTGTCTAACAAGAATAAATATCTGCAGTTTATGAAATAAATTGATAAATGTTGAAAACCTGTGGTGTGTAAAAATGTTTGACTGTTGTGTTTGTGTTACAGAATGCCACGTTTGGAGAGGGGTGGTGGTGGAGACCACAGCTGTGGGGGAAAAAGTTGTTTCTCAGTCTGGTTGTAATCTAATTGCCCTGACAGTAGCAGGTTAAACAGAAGATGGTCTGGGTGTGTTGTGTTGATGATGATGTGTGTGTGTGTGTGTGTCTGTGTGTGTATTTGTGAGTGTGCATGTATGTGCATGTGTGTATATGTATATTTGTGTATATGCGTGTGTGTGTATTTGTGTGAGTGTGTGTGAGACCTGGTGGGTACAGGTACTTCAGTGAGGCCGGTGAGGAGGACGGCTGGGGAAAGTCTGATGAAGGCGATAATGGGACAGTCCAGGAAGTCAACCTCCCCCACCAGAACATTCGACGCCTCGGCACCCGGAGGAATCTTCTTCATAAAGTTCATATCCACCTGAAGTTCAAAGGTCAAGTGTTAAGGGCAGGCCTGGGCAATTGAAAATAACAATATTCATTTTAAAAACCCTTCAGTGATGCAGGACTGTTAGGGAAGGTGATGAAAGTGATGATGCCACCTCGGTACACTAGGTGGCGCTGTGTATCTGTACGACTCCAGATAGGAGTCTATATATCAGTTTGTTTACTGAAGAAAACTGTATATATACACACACACACACACACATATATATGTACATATAATTAAAATCCAGATCTTATTGTAGCATATATCATACCTCATATCTTCCAGAGCTCTTTCTGAACAGCCTTTAAATATAATAAAGATCCACGGCTGCAGCTGGATATTAAAAATCAGTAACTTATACTACAACTCGCTCATTTCTACTTTATGCTATGCCCACTTCTACCCCCATCAACAAATGAAAACCTCCGTGGCTCGCCCCTCAAATAACCCCCCTTCAAGCTACAGCAACCCATACTAACGAGAACCTCCACATCATCCCACTGACCCCAGATCAGTCGAGATGGGTCCAAATTTATCTTCTTTGGTTCAGAACTGGAGCTACAAGGCAAATGTTGCTAACACTAGAAGTCAATAGTCACCCAAATCTTTTAACGCTCTTCCACATGTTCTCCACTCCGTTCAGCAAAGCTACGGCAGAGCCTCTCTCTCTCTCTCTCTCTCTCTCACTCTGTTGTCTCTTTTTTCTCTTTCTGATATCTCTCTTTCTCTGCCCTCTCTCCTTCTGTTGTCTTTCTCTCTCTGTTCTGTCTCTCTCTGTTTTTTTCTCTCTTTCTCTGATGATGAAAGAACATCAGTTACAGTAGTGAAAGAACCACAAAAACAGCACAATCAGAACATCAAAGGTGCTCATTTACACGTTGAATTAAGAGATCAAACACTTTTACCAGCACAGCACCACTCTCTCATACACACGCACACACCCACACACACACTTAACCACAGAACACACACGTGATTGACAGGATCTGAAGAGCAACATCACAAGGCACCGAGGGGGCGGGACTTACAGAGGGCCTCTCGGAGCCACAGCGGCAGCGGAAGGAGGGGTGACAGTCCTGTTGCCGTAGCAACTGCACAGCCGGGGACAGAGCGACAGTCACAGTTCAGTTCAGTATACACCTGGATTCACTTCTGGATCTAAACTCAGAGTCACCGTTTATTACCTGACCTGGATTCACTTCACCTGAATCTGAATTCACCTCACTTTACACTTAGATCCAGATTCACCTCACTTTACACTTGGATCTGGATTCACTTCACTTTAAACCGTGATCTAGATTCACCTCACTTTAAAACTGGATCCGGATTCACTCCATTTTACACCTGGATCTGGATTCATGGTTTATAGCTATGACCTACACTGATACCATCAACACAGTCTGAAATCTATAACAGCTAATCTGCTGTAGACTTGGTTACACTGCTGTAGACTGAATGGGCGGGGCTAACATTTCTCCAGCGCCAACACGTACGCACAGAGAGAGAGATACAGTTACATGACAATGACCCTGGAGACTGAGTTTCTCCACCCCGTCCCACACTGGAGCTCTACTTTATTATAGCTTTATGCTAATTTGTATTTCATATTACTTATTTATCTTTAATTTACTTTTTATTCTATGATTATCATTATCAATAACTCAATAATCACCATTAGTTTCACATCATGCCACGTTTAAATGTTGCATAACTTTAAACACTACATACTGCTCTGGAGACAGTCCCACTAATAAAGTCACTTTAAATTTGAATTTGAATCTGAATTTATCAAGACAGAGTCTCCTAGACTCTAGAAAAAAACCTTCCCACCTGAGAACAGCTCCTCACTGAAAGCTTTAGAGACGGGTCAGTGTAAGGGGGTCAGCCTGTGGTGGGTCAGTATGAGGCTGGTCAGTGTGAGGTGAGTCAGTGTGCAGGGGTGGGGCTGGGGGGGATAGAACTTTCATTGTGTCTGTAATCTGACACCACGCAGCGGGAGTTGCAGAATCTTCTCATGATCACACAACAATCACATCGGGACGTCTGACTGGGAAAAACCAGACCGTCGGAGACAGGTCAGACCCGTCCGGCCTATCGGATTATAGTTCAACACTTCCAGAGATTTATAGAGCCCAAACCACAGACACTGATTTTTCTCCTCTAAGAAATAAAAGCCTGCAATGCAGAACGTAAACACTGAACCCTCCAGTACACACAAATTCAACTGCAAAAACAGCTGGTATTTACTTCAATGTCTTTGTGATGTCACAAGTCAGCTCCACCTAATCCACCTTCACATACATCCACCTAGTCAGTCTACAGCATTTTAGCCCTGGCCACTCAGTCTAAAGCAGTTTAGCCCTGTACATTCAGGCTGAAGTTATAAAGAGCATTTCGGTCCCTTCTTTCTGAACAAGACCCAATACAGAGCAGCCAATCAGAACAGAACTCGATTGTATATATCAGTCTTAAAGGCACAGTAACACAAACAGCCTGTTAAATTCTGAGTGAGGACGAGAAAACTAATGCTGATCTTAGTATTTAAACACACACAAATGTCACAAGTGGAGCTCAAGGGAGAAAATAGTATAACAACGAACAACAGAGCTCCAGAAGGACCTGATGGAGAGCAGGTGGAGCTAACTCAGAGGTATCAAGAGCTGTGAAAACCTGACACTCTGCAAGACAAGACTGATCTGTAGTCACAGATGATCTGATAATTCGAGAAGTGTTCAGGTCCAAATTATCTTCTTTAGAACGTTCAGAACCGGAGCTACGAGCTACTCTCATTCCACTCAACTGTTCAAGTATTAGTTCAATGAAAAATCAAATTTACACAGGTTTCCACTTATCCCAGCCGAAGATAATGTTGCTAACAACAGAAGTCAATAGTCACCCAAATCTTTTACATTAAACACAAATCCAAAACTTCTCTGGACCCCCAAACCACATCCAGCTCTTCATTAAAGTGGATCAGACTTGTGGACGTGGTTTAAGACACAATGTGACTTACTTCACGGTAAAAATGAACAACTTCTTCATTAAGGTGGATCAGATTCATGGATGTGGTTTTGGAGCTGTAAAAATGACCTGAACTTCAGTGCTACAGGCGGCCATTTCAGACGACACCAGGGCTGCTGTTCACAAAGCAGGACTGATCTGGGAACAGATTCCTCTGTATTTATGATGTCACAGAAAATGAATCTAGATCAGCACTCTTGCTCCTGAGGCAGTTTGTGAAAATAGACCCTGTTGTGTAAAAAGGAGCCTCTGCGTTCGGCTCTACAGTGCAGTTCAGTTCATTTTTACAGCTCACAGTAAGCCATACTGTGTCCTAAACGACATCCACAAGTCTCAACCACCTTAATGAAAAAGTTCAGTTAATTTTTACAGCTCACAGTAAGTCATACTGTGTCCTAAAATATGTCTACAAGTCTGATCCACCTTAAAAAAGAGCTGGATGTGGTTTGAGGGCCCAGAGAAGTTTTGGGCATGTGTTTTTATGGTAAAAGATTTGGTGACTATTGACTTCTAGTGTTACCAGCATTAGCCTTGTAGCTCCAGTTCTGAACGAAAGATACACACGTCTCGACTGATTGACTGATCAGGGGTCAGTGGGTCGTTGCGTAAAAATAATCATCAAAAAGTAAATACAGGATCAGTATTAAAGGAAGAAAACCAAACTGGAACATGAGTAGTTACAGAACCTCTAGCGTGTGAGTGTGTGTTACCTTGCTGAAGTCGACTGTGCTGTTCTCTCGACTCCCCCCGGGCCCCTGGACTCCAGCTCCACTGATCCGGCTTTCACTCGGCTTACTGCTGTCCAGGTTCCCCGGGGCCGACTGGGGCGAGGCCAACAAACCTACGGAGAGAGGGAGAGAGAGAGAGAGAGCAAGCAAAAGAGAGTAAGAAAGAGTAATGTAATCCTCTCTCCATCACTATGACCTTATTACTTCTCTTCCAGCTGAGGTTTCTGATTAGTTTTATACACACATGCACTCGCTCGGTCATACTGAATATTACAGTGTTACACTTTAAATTCTCATCACAGTAAAACCCTGCTGCTGCAGTGGTGTGGGGTGTTGTTGTATTGTTGCGTTGTTGCATTGATCTGCTGCTGCAGTGACGTGGGGTGCTGTGTTATTCCTGCAGTATCGTGGGGTGCTGTGTTGTTTCTGCAGTGACGTAGGGAGGTAAATATGGGAGGTGAAAAGGCTAAACGTTGTGCTGTTTCTGGCTTTCGGGAAGCAGACGCATCACTGCAAGCTCTGAGGACTTCAGTCCTAAACAGACAGTCAAACTCTTCAGACCTGATAACACTGGACATCCAATCAGAACAGAGCTCATTTACATACATCAGTGCAGAAACAGCCTGTTTAATTGTGAGGGATGAAGAGAGGCTAGGAAAAGCCCCCCCAACACACACACACACACAGACACACAAACACACAAACCACACACACATTCTGTGAAGAGCTGAGGTGAAAAAGTAAAGGTAAGTAAAATCCTGAGTACCAGCCCTTTAATATTCAAACACCACTGGCCATTCTGAACCCCCCCATCCTCCCCCCATCCATCCCTCACCCCCATTTCTTTCAGAACAGAGCATAAGCTCTTCTGTCCACACACACACTCACACTCAACCACTCACTCAGCTGATAAACCTGCGTTCACAGACAGACGTGCGCATGTGCCCACATGCACACTCGCGCACACGCGGGGTGAAGCGGGTGAAGATATGAGTGAGAACAAAGGAGCATAAAGGAGAAGTTCGATATTAAACGTAACTTTCACAAAACATTAAAAAAATCAGCAACGTCCAAACCCTGCTAACTCAAACTCTCTGCTCCACATTAAACAGGTACCTTGTTTCATTCCATTTTAAAGTGTAACAGCTCCAGAATTGTATAAGTTGGAACGGAAATGTTAAAGCAGCAGCTGTTGGATTACTGAGCTGATCAGACCTCATCCACACGAATCCGAATATTTTTGGTGTTTTTTCTCTGCAGTTTGGTCTTCTGTCCAGACACTGCTGTTAAGGTCCCTGAAAACAGAAGAGCTGTGTGGGGATGTGGCCCAACACTGGGTTAGAATAGAATAGAAAGAAAGCTTTCACTGTATAGACAATAGAGCGCTGCCCCAAGTTCATAATAAACATAAATTGTAACTCACACAGTCATTAAAACCATTAAATCTTCACATATGCGCTGTGTACGCAGGGATGAGTTACTGCAGAGTAAATTCTGCACACCTGGTGAATGTTCAAATATTACACAGGAACAGTATAATTTTAGTGGGATTTGAATAAATTAGAATAATAAGTAAGTTGCTGAACAGGTGGTTCCAGAGTTTGAGTGGAAGCTTTATTCTATTCTATTCAGTCCAGTGTTGTCCAGTTCATTTAAATGTGGGTCTTAACTGAGTGGCAGATAAACAGTGTTTCAATTCAGAGCGCTGATTGTCCTGGGCGAGAAACCGTCCCTGAGTCTGCTGGTCCTCGTTCTGAAGGACCTCTAGCACCTTCAGGGGGTAACAGGCTAAACGAGTGGTTGCCAGGGTGACGGACCTTTCAGTATGCTTGTGGCTCGGGAGCAGTTCCCTCAGCAATCAGAAAGAAACACATTTAAAACTGAGTTTAGTGGAGCGTGAGCATCAGAGTGCATCTGAAACATGAACATCTGTGATTCTAAACATCTGGGGCCTGATAATCATGGGGCAAAGCCAGATCAGGAAGATAAAGCCTAAAACATAATTTAAAATGAAACTTTTCTGCCCGATCAGGACCACATCCATGGTCCAGTAGCCATGGCAACTCAAGCTACACAGCTTGTTGCTGACTTTTAAAGCTTTTGTTTTCTGGGATAAGTCAGAACTGAATTATGGAGGTCTGTCAGCTTGCGTTGGGTCAAACAAGCCCACTGTGTTTGGGCTCTATGTTTCTCGCCCTGTTCATCAGATTTTAGGAGGTTCTACTGCTCCCATACTGAGCATGTGTGCTCATATGAGTGTTAAGTCGCCATTGCGTTCTCTGAGAGATTTTTGAAATTTAAATGTATTAATTTATTGAAATTTAGATTTGGAAATGTGCAGATTCGTGTGGACGAGGTCTAGAGGGGGTGAGTCGCTCCAGGGGTCGCTGTGTTTAGTGCTGCATGCTGAAAGCCTGATATTTGCCTTCTGAAGGGGGGGGCAGGAGCAGGAACTGGCGGGTGTGGTCAGGCCCCACCCCCTCGTCCTGGTCAGAGCTGTCATTGAACCGAGGTTCCTCCTCCTCAGGTGGGAACACCACGACCTCTGGGATGTCGTCCCTCTGGCCTCGAGACACTAGCAGTTCCGGGTGGTTGAACGGGGGGTCACCATGGCGCGGCAGGGGTGAGGAGTGACGGGAAGGGGGTGGGGTGTTCTGGGGTGTGGCATTCAGGGAGGAGGCGGGGCTCGACTGCAGGAGGCCGAGGACGAAGGAGCCCTGAGAGCTGCGGGACATCCTTGACTCGCGACGTGAACCCAGAGGGGTCGAGGCAGAGATGGAGGAGTTGCGTCTCAGGAGTGACAAACGGGAGGCGGAGAGACCCTCCCCTTTGAGGGAGGAGCATGAAGGAGGAAGAGGAAGATGTGGAGAATGAGAAAAGAAAAACAAGTTGAACAAACAGAAAAGGTCATGAGCAAAAAAAATAAAAAAGGTCTGAGTGAGCAAAGAATATTTTCCCCCGATATCAGCAGTGTGTTAAAAGTTTTTTTGTTCACCTGGATGAACTATTTCATAACCTTATTTTTATATAATTCATTATACAATACTATGCAAAATTATTGAGCCATCCCTCATTTATTCAGATTTTGCTTTGAATTACCTTGGTGGAGCAAAAATCCTATTTTCTGCCTGTCAAACTGTCTTTTCTTTGGCATACTGAGAAGATTAAACAAAAGAAATGGGAACAAATGTTTTACAACGACAGGCTGCAAAGTGCTTAAAAATACAAGGTGCACAGACAAAGGTGTTCCAGCCGCTCAGCATTCAGCACCACCAGTATACTGATCACCAGCTGGATCATCTGGAATCATCTACACCTGTTTCTTCACTGCTTCGGGCCTTAAGTTAGATGTGCTTTGTTATGCTTGACTGATTCATATGTAGGTCACTGTGCGGCTTAACGAACAAAAAACATTCCTCTGAAACTGGTCAGGTTTAGGGACTGGACTGAAAATGAGATTCTTTGAAAGTCCTTCAGGAAGCCTGGAGAACTGTTCTTCAAGACCACATTAAAAATACAAGAAAGTCTGGATCTTTTGGAAGCAAAATGTAAAGAAATGAGGGGAAGACTTTTTTTACACTACTGTACTTCTGTCAGTTACACGGCAATAAGCCTCTTATTTCTTCAAGACTCAAAATACTATGTAGGCTAATTATTATTATTATTAACATTATTATGGAATGATATGAAGATGGTCAATATCAAACAACGAGGGAAAAAGATTCCTGGTCTTTTCAAAGCTGTTATGAAGGGTGTCCAGCTCCAGTCCAAGAAGACTTTAGTCCAGCACAACCTAAAGACCTTCCAGCTCAGAAACACTTACTGAACCTGGGGGCTGTCTCAAAGCAGGTCCAGTTTAGCCAGGGGTCCTGACTGAGTTCTTCACTAAACCAAACTCACTTCAACACCTTTTTCTGCTCAGCAGGTTCAGAAGCACTGGCTAGGATTAATCCTCACAAACCACAGGAACATGAGAAGCATGAATGTGTCTGGAAAGTGAAGTTTTTATAAGGGAGAAACAACATCTCCACAGTTCTTCTATATTCTTCACAGATGTGTAATGAGACCTACTCCCTCTACCGAACACGCACACACACACACACACACACACACACGCACACATGCACGCACACACGCACACACACATGCACGCACACACGCACGCACACACGCACGCACACACGCACGCACACACAGGTCAGCAGGTCATCCTTGGTTGGTCAGAAGCTCTATCTTGGCATGTCCAAGGAGTTGCTCATGAAGTCTCGGACCAAACCTGGCCTAGAGCACAAGTCACCGTGGCGACATTGCCTGGTAAAAAGTGATCTTAAGTCGCAGGACTTTCAGGGTTAGATCGAACCAAGCTAAGTTATCTGGCTAAAAAGAAATCCTGCTTTGTGAGCCAGATCCCAGGTGTGTCAGAGCAGGTAAAGACCAAACTGTGCTGGAAATCGACCCTCCAGGACCTCAGCAGATCACCCAGACCTCAGGAAAGAAGTGGAACTGCAGGCAGAAAGGAAACAAGGAAACAAGGCAACAAACACAAACACACTCCAAACTCTCTCTCTCTCACACACGCACACACACACAGCACAGTGCAGGATCTCTTACCTCCATCATCTACAGGCATTTCACCCCAAAACGTACTAAAACCAGTCTTACAATTCCAAAAACCACATTAAAAGACATGTAGTTCCAGATTCCCATCAGTGTTTCTACCAGAGATCACTCCAGGATGCATCAAAACACCAAACGTAGCTCACAGGGCATCATGCCTAACATACAGCCAAAACACACACAAGCACGCGCGCGCGCACACACACACACGGCACAGTGCAGGATCTCTTACCTCCATCATCTACAGGCATTTCACCCCAAAACAAACTAAAACCAGTCTTACGATTCCAAAAACCACAATAAAAGATGTGCAGTTCCAGATTCCCATCAGTGTTTCCACCAGAGGTCATTCCAGGATGCATCAAAACACCAAACGTAGCTCACATGGCATCATGCCTAAGATACAGCCAAAACACACACACGCACGCGCGCACACAAACACACATCAGTTCTCATCATAACAGCCATAACAGGCTCAGTTGTGGCCACACAAGCAGTTAGCGTTTGCACCCCAGTTTTTAAGTTCTGCTCTCTTTGTTGGAGATGTTTAAGACCAGTGGAGATCTGACAGCACCTAAACCATTTAAACCTTAAGGTCCAGAAGCCTGGAGAGGAGAGCTCCACCAGAGGAGGTGGAGGAAAAAGTGGGGTGCAGCGAAGCGTCTCACCGTTCCTCTCGAGCAAGTGCGGGTCGGAATGTTTCTTGCCTATGTCAGCAATGGAGCGCACCAGCGGGATGCGGTTACTCAGCTTCTTCTCGTTCTGGTGGTGGTGCCGCTTCAGCATGGCCTCCCGGACCTTCTCCATCAGGGACTCATCCAGCTGCTTGTTGGCCACCATGCCATCTATGATCATATCTGAGAAACAACAGACAAACTTTACATCATCAGCCTGAGTCCAGGTCTAGCAACCCAGCGTTCCTCATCTCCAGGAACTCTGGTACACACTATTCTAAAAGAGAAATTTCTAGAACCAGAGCTTTCCAGGCCTGCTGGACCCCCTGCCAAACATGTGTGTTCAATCACAGTGGTTTCGCAAAGTACTCACACAAACAGGGAGAAAAACTAGGAAGCCTTGTTTGGCAAGTACATGGTGATCCTACAGTACTGTGCAAAAACACTGCTGTGAGGATTTGATTGCAGCTATGAGACCATTGATGAGGTTAGGTGAAGTTACCCTATGATGTCTCAGGTTTAGGTTATCCTGTGATTTTCCAGGTTTACGTTATCCTGTGATTTCTCAAGTTAAAGTTATGCTGTGATGTCTCAGGTTTAAGTAATCCTGTGTTGTCTCAGGATTACATTATCCTGTGATGTCTCAGGATTAAGTTATCCCGAGATCAGGTTTACCTGCGATCTCCTCTATGGTGTTTGCCCGCATGTCCAGCATCACGGTGCCGTTCAGGATGCAGCTTCGCAGCTCAAACAGGCTGTGCAGCGACAGAGTGGCCACATATGGTTTACTCCACCTCTCCCCTCCATCCTCCACATCCTCCTCAAACTTCAGCCACCTGCACACACACACGCACACACATTCAGTCGCTGCCCTTGTCCAGCAGTGTGTTGAATGTTCTTGGGCTGATGTTGGAACATTGCTGTAGGATTTGATTATATGAGAGCATTAGGGGGGCTTCATACCCCTCTATGCCACGAGCATGGTAATTTGCAGCCCATTCTGTTGGTCAGTGCGTTTCTATAGAGATACAGTCTGTGTGTGAGTGAACCTGTGCCTGCAGTTTGTGAACCTCAGAGCAGCTGAACTTATTAGGTCTGTTCAGACCTAATATGGACAAAAGTATTGGGACGCCTGACCATTACATCAACAGGGACTTTATTTATATTGCATTCAAATACATACACTTTAATATGGAGTTGGTCCCCTTTTTGCAGCTAGAACAGCTTCCACACTCCTTGGAAGGCTTTCATTCTGAGCATTTATGAGGTCAGGCACTGATGTTGGGCGAGAAGTCCTGGCTCGCATATCTCCGCTCCAGTTCATACCAAAGGTGTTTGATGAGGTTGAGGTCAGGGCTCTGGGTGGGCAAATCAAGTTCTTCCACACCGAACTCATCAAACCATGTCTTTATGAACCTTGGTTTGTGCACTGAGGCACAGTCATGCCGAAACAGAATAGGTTCTTCCCCAAACGGTGTCCACAAAGTTGGAAGCATGACGTTGTCCAAAATGTCTTGATATGCTGATGCATTAAGATTGCCCTTCATTGGAAGTAAGGTGCCACCCGAATTCAGTGTCCCAATACTTTTGTCCATGTAGTGTACCTTGAACAAAGAGTGTGTTCCTATACCTAACAGAACTGGAGGTCACTGGTTTAGAACTGGGGTTCACTGGTTTAGAACCACGGTGCACAGGTTTAGAACCAGGAATCGCTGATTAGAACAGAGAGTCACAAATTTAAAACAGAGTTCGCCCACCTGGCTGTTTCTTTCCACTCACACATCTGTCCGTCCAGGAAGCAGAGCTCGTCCAGCTCGGTGAAGAGATCGTGAGGAATGTGCTCTTCATCGTCGTCCTCAGTGCCCAGGATGAACTGAACCCTCTGGGACGGGGTGTCTGGAGAACAGAGAGAGGAACGCTGCAGCTCCACTAGCCAGACTCCTGCCTCACTAACTTCATCACAGTAATCTAATATTAATATATAATCTGCGTAATTTCACATTTAAATTCTCCTTTTTTGAGAGCTAAATAACTGTAGGTGTGTGATGTTGTTACCTTTTAACACAGAAAAAATTACAAATCCAATCTGATCTCGACTTCAAAACCAAAAATCGTACAGAGTGTGAAAGTGTGCACCATTATACCTCTGCCGGGTGATAATTAAATTACTGGGTTAACTGATATCACTGACAGTATCTCTCTCTTTCTCTCTCTCTGTAAAAAGGCTCACTCTGATTGGCAGACTGTGTAATGTCATTAGCTGTTGAGAGACAGGGAGTAATGTGATTGGCTGTTGAGAGACAGGCTGTGTGTTTGCAGTCGTCTCTCTGCTTCATTCCGATTACTCAGGGTGTGTGTGTGTGTGTGTGTGTGTGTGAGTATGTGAGAGAGAGAGACCGTATGTGGGTGACTCTCGCCCATTCTCTGATTTTCTCTCTGTGTTTGCGGTGGTGTCAGAGTGTGTGTGTGTGTGTATGTGTGTGTGTGTGTGTGTGTGTGTGTGTGTGCATGCGTGCGTTACCGTATGTGGGCGACTCGCGTCCATCCTCTCTCTCCGATTCTCTCTCTCTGCGTTTGCGGTGGTGTCGGTGTCCGCGGTGTCGGTGCCGCCGCCTGCTCTGTCGGCCCAGAGGGACGTGCACTCCCACATACACCGCCCTGTGACCTGGAACACACACACACACACACACACACACACACACACACACACACTTATTAAAGATCTCATTACTGTCTATTTGTTTATTTCACTAAAAGCCCAACAGTAAATGCACCTGCTGTGGACTTTATTAAGATGAAGAATTAAATGATGTAAAGTCAGATATTACTGTTAGGAAAGAGGGACTAAAATTTTTAAGCAAAAAAACAAGAAAACAAAAACAAAAGAAACAAAGGCAACAAATATTGACCAAAAAATCCTCAACAGATTAAACTAGAATGCATTTCCAACTGAAAATGTGAAGTGCGATTGCCTAGTTGTTATGGTAACTGTGGCTGTTGCTAGGTGCTTGTTAGGTGGCTCCCATGGTGTCCCAGGTGCTTGCTAAGGTGTGGCTAGGTGGTTACTATGATGATGAGCAGAGAAAGTCTGGGAGATGAGTTATCTGTAGTGAACTCGCTGCTGTGGTTTCAATCACTGTATGACTTAATGCTTCACCAGTAAGACTGCGCTTATTAATTTAATTTTATTATTCTGAGTTATTGTGCAGCATGGAAATATGCCTGTAAACAAACAAACAGCTTCAGCAAAGTCAAAATAACTCTAAGCATCCCCCCAGGCACCTTAGTGGTTGCTAATGTGTAGCTAGCCGATCGCTAAAGTAACTGTAGTGGTTGCTATGGTATTGCTAAGTGGTTGCCATGGTGTCCCAAGTGGTTGCTAAGGTGTTGCTAGGGAGATACTATAGTATCGCAGGAGGTTGCAAAAGTGTTGGTAGTCGGTTGGCATGGTAACATTAGTGGCTGCTAAGGAGGTGATAGGTGGTTACACAGAATGCCGATGGAAGTGGGAAAAAGTGATAAACGCTCAGCTCTCCTGAGCCGGGCAGCACAGCCCCACACACACACACACACCGAGCACAGGATAAACGGTGAAAATCTGGGCCATCTGGAGCTCTCTCTCGAGCTCGAGCTCTCTCTCTCTCTCTCTCTCTCTCTCTCTCTCTCTCTCTGAGGGACGTCAGACACACAGACCGTCCTTAACCATGTCAGTGAGGTTATCCTCCCGTTCACCACCTGAAGTGGGACTGAATGGGATTCTACCTTAAAACTGTTACACCTTAAATGGTGCACTGGTCACTACCACGTAACCACTGCTAATTAAAAGTTTTAATTCTAGCTGGTGAGTGGAAAACTTCAGCTCGGTGCCCTAAACCGCTTGAAGTAGTGTAATAGCCTCCTCTAGACTCGTTTATGCGGTTTCTGACTCTGTACGACTGTTAGTGAAACAACTTGCACAGTCAGTGAAGCTGATACAGAGGACAGAGAGTAAAGTTTCACATCACCAGTCTTAATAACCAACAAAGGCCACTTCTAAACTCCCTTTCACCCCATTCAATTCCTAAATGCATGTGTGTGTGTGTGTATGTGTGTGTGTGTGAGGCCAGTGTGTGAAGAGCAGGGCAATAAAACCCCGTCTGTGAGATCCATCATACTCTAATCCCATACTCAGCCAGGTGCACATTTGTGACCTCACAAAGACAATTCATTACGATTCTCAATGACATGATTCAGAGAGTCATTTCACAGTGAATTGATTCTATTTCATTCATTCATTGTTATGGATCTGCATTAATATCGGAATTGTGTTTAAATATTCTCCTATGGGACAGGTGTTCAGGTGAGCAATGCTTCAGATGATGAGCAGAGAATGTCTGGGAGATGAGTTATCTGTAGTGAACTCGCTGCTGTGGTTTCTAACACTGTATGACTTAATGCTTTACCAGTAAGACGGAGTTTATTAATTTAATTGTATTATTCTGAGTTATTGCGCAGCATGGAAATATGCCTGTAAACAAACAAACAGCTTCAGCAAATTCAAAATAACTCTAAACATCCCCCCAGCCACACTGCCTCTAGTAGGGAGACACACATTAGCGTGTGTGTGTGTGTCTGTGTGTGTGGTTAAAATCAGCAGGTTCTGTTTAATTAGTGTGATCTGGAACCACCATCTAATCCTACTTAATGCTATTAAACCTGTGTGTGTGTGTGAGGGGTCAGTTCAAGGCCTCACAGGCTTCACAAACACACGCGCGCGCGCGCACACGCACAAACACACCTACACACGCGCGCACACACACACAAATGTTCACAGGCGAGAGGCGACGCTGAGCTGGGGGGGCAGTAGGGATGGGCATCGAAACCCGGTTCCGATTTAGAACCGGTTCTAATTTTGCGAAGCACCGGAATCGTTCACCTC
>JBBPCZ010152633.1:0-39250 GCA_037974445.1 Brycinus macrolepidotus | reverse complement strand
TCATTTATCGGCCATTATAAATGCCGATACCGATAGTTTGGAAAATGCCTAATATCGGCCGATAATATCGGCCTGCCGATAAATCGGTCGGGCTCTAGTCCAAATGAATGCAGGACCCATGGTCCTAGCAGAACATCACGCTGCCTCCGCTGCCTCGCTTTCTTCCCATTGTGAAACCCGGTGCAGTCTCATCCCCAGGCAAGCGACACACATACACCCAGCTGTACACATTGAAACATGATTCATCAGATCAGGACACCTTCTTCCATTGCTCCATGGTCCAGTTCTGATGATCACATGTCCATTGCCGATGCTTTCAGTGGTAGACAGGGGTCAGCATGGGCAATTTAACCAGTCTGCAGCTACACAGGCCCATACATAGCAAGCTACGATGCACTGTGAGTTCTGACACCTTTCTATCATAGCCAGTATGAACTTCTTCAGTAGTTTGTCGTACAGTATCTCTCTTGTTTTGGACTAGACGGGCAAGCCTCCACTTCCAGTTCGCTTCAATGATGCCCATAATCCTGTTGCCAGTTCACCAATTGTCCTTCCTTAGACCACTTTTGGTAGGTACTGACCACTGCATACTGGGAACACTGGAGAAGCTCTGACCCAGTTGCTTGGCCATCACAAAATGGTCCTTGTCAAAGTCAGATCCTTATGCTTGCCCATTTTTCCTGCTTCCAACACATTAACTTCAAAAACTGACTGTTCGATCATCAGTGTTCTTCACTTCACCTGTCAGGTGTAACACAGTCGATGATGGAAGAGGTTCAGAGCTTCAAGTCTAGTTTTTGCTGGTTGTTATTAAAAACATACAAAATACTGGAAATACAGTCTTCTTTGCTGCTGTGCTGTATTGCTTCTGGAGGCTTGCTTTAGCCTAACTAACCTACTAATCTACCTCAACTGACAATGTAAGTCTGAACAGATATGTAATGTTCAACTAAATATTAGCAGAGTTTTAATGTGTTCATATTGAAGGTGAGCCAAATTAATTACATAAATAAATACAGAACAAATAAGGCTTTTTTAACCTGCTTAGACTTTCTTTGGTGAGCAGCTGGAAACAGACGAAGAAAAAGTGTTTTAAAAAGTTTTGAAGGGCAGTGGACATCGTCAGCATCCCACTCGCTGACCATTAGCATCTTTAATGATACATCATTGTATTCCTTTGCTCTCAGACTGCCTTCTTGCTTGTTTCACATTTTTCCACTCCTGTTGCTTCAGTTCTAACAGTGATTTCTCACTGTGGCAGAGTTTATTCCCCACTCTTTGTTTTTCTTTTTTGTTCTAGATGCGGTTTATTCAACAGCTATTATTCTCCACAACCCGATTCCTCTCTATGAAAGCGAGTCGTTATTTTGATCCTCAGCCACTCACGGACGCGTCTGACTAAACAAGCCGTTCGTCCTGATGTAAGTGTCACTCTGACTTGAAACACTCTCACATTAGTTAAGCTAATTCACTTCAGCCACATCAAGTGCGCGCTGTCCTATCAGGCATGGGCAGATCAGAACGTCGTCACCCACACTACGCAAACTTTCCCCTGTCGCAACTGGAGAGGCGAGAGAAGAAAAAGGAGCGGCAAAACCACATGGGCCGCTCAGCTCCGCGAGCGAGAGGGCCATTAATCCGGCTGCTCATTGATCATGAGGTTGGAAAGGGAACGGACACGGAGTCACAGCTCGTAAAAAACCGCGGTCCGAGCCGTTTTTGTTGCGCTCTTAATTAGCAGCGGGGTGTCCCCGACGCTAGAATGCTCGCTGCAATTGGAGCATGAGAGGGAGGCTTTAAAAGGAGAAGAAAGGAGAAATGCGCTGTTCGGCTTTTGGAAGTTATTAGCCAACGGGCTCCATAATGTTCCATTAAGACTTTTGTTCTCGTCTTAAGTGCTGAAAGAGCCTGGCGGAAGGAAGTTGCAGATTTTCCTTCTGCTGCAACACACACACACACACATACACACATACACACAGCTGCTGTCTTAAGTTGCTACACAATTTTAGAATGTTTGCCCCCTTTTTCCGCAAAATTGGAAGCAAAATTCCAGGTCGGAAGTGGCTGTCAGTGTTTTGAGAGGGGCATCCTCCGCTAGAGCTCCGGAGTTCAATCCTGATATTTCCGAACACGTCTATTATCACCATGACAACTGATTCAGGTCAATGAGGGAGCTCAGAAAGAGTCAACGAGATGTGGAGTTAAAGGGGCTGCTTGTTGATGCCTTTATAGTGTTTATAATGTTTATCATGTTTATGGCGAATGGAGCCGAACTCCAAGGCTCTGCCAGTCGGTAGTAAAATGCCTCTCCAGCTCTCAGCGCAGAATAAAATATCCCCTATTTATTCCAGCGTTGTGAGAGGAACTGAAACATTATATTCATTTATAGCTCATATATCATGGAACGTTGCACTTTCCTCTCATTTTTGAAACAAAAGACTGTATATTCTGCCAAAGATTCAAAGTGCACCACGCCCTGGTTCATGCGTAGAAACTTAGCTGCAAAAGCAGCCTGATATAAAAGTTTAGCCCCGCTCACTCATGCTAAAGTTATAAGTAGGCATGGCTTGATAGCACTTTTTCATGTCAGGTACTGATATTGATAACGCAACCTTACCTTAACCTGCATTTTAATTCCTACATAGTTCAACATGCAATTTGAGACACAGCCTTGCTGCTCATCTGTGTTACAAGTGTCCTGACACATCTCTTTACGGCATGTTGCTTAAAGTTTAGTCAAGCATTTACGTAATAGTTCAGACTTTTTCTGTAGTCCGATCCAGTGATTTTAAAGTGTAAAGTGTCCATTTTTGTCATATGTGAACACACCACAGCACACAGTGTGAACAGTGTGTGAAATTCTTCTCTGTATTTAACCTATTCACCAGGTGAAGCAGCTGACAGCCAGGAACATGGCGCCCGGGGAGCAGTGTGTGGGGACGGTACCTTGCTCAAGGGTACCTCAGTGATGCCACTGGCAGTCCTGGAATTTGATCCCACAACCTCCTGATCGCAGGGGCAACTCCCTAACCCCTAGGCCACCCGCTGATTTTGGCCTGTATCTTACCGATACTGGTACTGGGTATCGGATTGGCACACATTAGTTATAAATAGGTTTCAGCCTGAACTGCTTTTTGAATGAGGCACAGCCAATCAGAACAGAGCTCATTTAAATGCATGCAAATGTTGAAATGTAAAATTTTAATTTTGCATTTTCCATACTCTGTTACACCATAATAAAAAACATTCCTTTTCTTTGCTGAATCCAAGACGTTCTGCGTGTTTATCTGCATTTGTTCTTTGGATCGTTTTGGTATCAAGTATTCTGATACTAGGTTTTGGTATCAGACTCAAAACTCATGTATCGTGATGACCCAGGTTAATCCATGGTTGCGCTACTCGTGTACAGTTCCAACTTTGGTTATGTGGCAAAATGAGGGCTTTTCAGTGCTTGTTTGTAGCCAGAACTCATTACATGTGTGTGTCTTGCCCTTTCTGTGTTTAATCGTCCACAAAAAAGACAAGACATTCTATCAGAGCTGGACCTGAGTGTGTGCCATTGGAGAAATCGTCTTTGTCCCTGTCCCATACAGACCTTCTATCTCTCAGATACATGTAAGTAGCACTTGGAGTGCCACTTTTTTGGGTAAAGTTTAAAGTAAAGGGGGTATTTATTATCAGAGTGTGTGTGGGACTAATTTGCTCAACCCCTGGCCGATGTTACCCAACACTGTGTTTTGCCTTTTGTTATTTAGCTTTAGTTATTTATGTATTTATTATTTTTTTCATCCACTGCCACGCTCTTTTGGAGGTTGTTATTGTTTTATCTCTCCCAGATATGGGCAGCATTCCTGTGCCATGTTGTAATACGTAATTTTTTTTTTCCAAAGCGCTGGAGGGAGAAAGACTGAGAGAGGGACTCGAGAGAAGAAACAAGTGATCATGGTGAGAGACAAGAGGTTTCAGAGATGCCAGAAGGTGCTGCTTATAAGAAAAATCCTCCTCAAACATCTTTGAGCCTCTTCTAATCAGCCATTCACTGGAATTTACAAGTTTATTTTCATGGGTGCCAACTGTGTGGGGACAAAAAACTTTCATTCCATAGGGCAGCTGGTGGCCTGGTGGTTAGGGAGCGTCCCTGTGATCGGAAGGTCGTGGGTTCAAATCCCAGGACTGCCTGGGGCACCACTGAGGTGCCCTTGAGCAAGATACTGTCCCCACACACTGCTCCCCAGTTGCTGGCTGTCTGCTGCTTCACTTCAGGGAATGGATTAAATGCAGACAACTGCATCTCATGCTGTGTTCACGTGTGAAAAATGGACACTTTAAATGAGTGGAAAGTGATTAACACCTTACCCTGCTCTGTGGAGAGCATAGAAATGTAGTTCATCTTGATTTTGGATCAAGCTAGCACAAAGATCTGAGAGACACTGAAAGTGGGTTCATTATCAGGGACAGAGCTTTAGTCTCACAGACCACTGAACTGAGCCTTCATGGATCAGACTAGTGTGTCCAGTATGTCTCGCAGATGCTCAGTCAGATTGAGATCTGGGGAATTTGGAGGCCAAGACCTTTTGTCATGTTCCTGAACAAAGTTTGCAGTGGGGCATGGAGCGTCATCCTGTTGACGGAGGCCACTGTCTGACACCATTCTGTCATAGCCAGTGTTCATTTTTTCGTAAGTTTGTGCTACAGCAGCTCTACCACACTGCAAAAAATTTTCAGGAACAGTTTGTGGAACATGACAAAGAGTTCAAGGTGTTGACTTGGCCTCCAAATTCCCCAGATCTCAATCCGATCAAGTGCCTCTGGAGCATGCTGGACAAGCTACAGGACTTAAAGGAACTAGTGCTAACATCTTGGTGCCAGATACCACAGCACACCTTCAGAGGTCTTGTGGAGGCCATTGCTCAATGGTTTAGAATTGTTTTAGTGGTAACAGGGGAACCTACACCATATTATCCGGGTGGTCTTAACATTATGGCTAATTGGTGTATATCTCCAGTGTCTCTGAACTGTTGGATCAAAATTTTGTATCTCTTTTTTGCAACCACAGTCTGTCTTTTACATGGTTGAAAATGTTGTGATGAATGGACCAATAAAAAATGTTCTAAAATGATTTTCTCTGTAAAGTTAATTTGGGGTTTTGTTCTAAAAGGGAATGTTTTTGAAAATTTTGGTGATACAAAATTTGCCAGTATTGAGAATATTACGGGCGAGGTGGTTGAGTTCTAATGGATCCTACTGGCCCAAATTAGCATGAAGATTGTTATATATACATATCTTATTAAATATGAACAGGGTTTTCACCTGTAATTTAATGTTGTTTTCCTTTTTCTCTCCGGAGGACAGCATGATATTTCTTCTTGGAGGCTTTCTTGTCCTCGGGTGTCGTTCCAGTGGTGGTCAGTCGACATGTTTTAAACAGTTATGTGCAGCTCATTCTAAATCTTTATTGACTTCCACATGGTTGAAAAAGTGAATTAGAAACAGGTCCCCAACATAATCTTTCATAAACTCTTTCCCAGTTCTTTTTCCACTCTTTTACAAAGGGAGAGGGAGAACTGCGTCCAGTCGGGCCACACTAGGGATATTAGGGTAGTGATTTACACCAATCGTCTTTACATGTAATGCCTATAGATGTCAGTTACTAATGGTGTTGTTATTATGATTAACTGTTTGGCCAAAAAAAGAGAACAAATGGCGCAAAGAAAACAGCTGGGACTTCGGCAAGCTGCTTGACGAAGGGGAAAAAGTGGGCAGTTTTTGAAGGCCCACCAAGACAAGTAGTCTTTCAAACCATGATGCCAGCTCAGTGTTCTCGTTTCTCCTGCTGGATTGCTCTACCTGCGCGCCCTTTTTCCAGGCATTCCAGCACGTTGTGAAGAAGTGTGGAAAGCCGCAGTATCCACCAGGACCCACCGAGTGAATGATAAGTGAATTTGACAAAACGCGAGAGAGCAAGCCAAAGCCGAAACTCAATGCTGAGCCTCGGGGGGAGTGGGGGACTCTGAAAGAGCACGAGTGCAGTGAATATTAATTCCCTAAATTCCCATCAGGAACTGAATGTTGTTTCGCTGTGCTTATTATTTTTTTCTTCTTCTTGTTGAATGATACTGACGTGTGTTTCTTCCAGCAAAAACAAGTTTCTGCGTCTGCAGAGACATTAGTGAGTGGGTCCTCTTTTATATAGTAAGGGAGAAGAGCAAGAGAACAGGGGTCAAGTGTTGGTAAACATCTCCAGCTCAGAGCACGTCTAGAGTACTTATGTTTGGGAAGGAAGCCACGTTGCCACTTTTGGGCCCAGTAACCTCAGGAGGTTAAAGGGCTGCTGGATTGGATTAATTTTTTGTGGGGTAATGCAATTACTACTGATGTTTCTCAATAATCCCATATGTCAGTCATTTTTACAAGTGACATGCTCCTGCATCAGTAAAGCTTCATTTACCCTTTATTAAACAAACTAATCAAACAACACAATAATCACAGTTTATATTAGCCCTTAGTGTATTAGTAAAATCTGATTTCAGTAAATATAAATGGTGTAAAACAGCCTAAAACCGGTGTTTGTTCTCCTGCACCCTTGCCATTTGCTGCTCTTTCTCTCTGCGCACCGCCACTCGGCCGGTCCCCGGACCCCCTCCCTCTGCTAGTTTTCCCCACCCACTTTTGGGCGGAGACTATCCTGACAGTTCTCCTGTGTTTAAAGATCTTGTGTTTGTTTTGTTTGTTTCTAAGATCTAAAATAAAAGAAATTTGGGCATTTTTGCTCTTTATGGGTATTTGCACGTGACGCTATTTATGTGACATAAGAACACCAAACAAAGCTCAGGATGACGTCTGACACCTCGAGCATCAACACAAACTGCAGGAACTTCCATATAAGGAGCTGTTTTGCCAAATGACAGCAATTTACCCTTTGTTGAGCTTCCGGGTAGGATCCGTGCCACTCAGGTTCTAAGAGTTAATCTAATAATATATCATTTTTATATTACATGCCAGGCTATATTAATCCTGTTGTATATAACCAAAATAATAATTCCTGGTTATCCCAGGCCATGGAACAAACTGTTAACATAATCTCAGGTTGTATTAATTATGTCGGTAAATCATATATTGAGGAAAAGAAAATTTCACATCTCCGCTCTGTGGCTCAAGGAAGGCTGTTATTCTCTGTCCTTTGGCCTCCTGTCAGTAAAATAAGTTTTTGGACATTAAATAGTTTGTACATATGAGCAGCTGAACATGTGACCACAGTGTATAAATGCGTTCCATCTCTAACTCATACCAAGATTACGTAGATTGTGTGAGCTGATCAGAAACAGAGGTACAGTTACGTTACCCCCACCTCCTCATGCAAAACGAATCCCATCCCAGAAGTGCTGGAGATGGACGTGCCAGCTGGCAGTGGTAATTATGGGGCAGTGTAGAGAAGGCTGGGGTTCTTTAAGAGCAGAACAGTCAGCCAACGATCTTTATCACAAATAAACAGGGAAGATGGAGAGCCCGGGTATAAATACTCCCAGCAGTGCATGGCTACGCCTGTAGGACCTCCGAAACGATGTAGGGGAATGCAAGAACTGCTGTTCACAACCCAAGCAAGTTCACAGGCCACAGCTCGCTGGCAAAGCCTCACTGTAAATATCAGTAAGCCGGTCACTGAGCCTCTGCTGCGTTCACCTAAAGCTCACAGTAAACAGCAATTCCACAACTCAGGATCTCTTTTAAGACCAGAGCTGATGATCATCATGATGATGTTCCACTGTGCATTTCACTCTTTTGTGTTTTGCACAAGGTGCGTGCTCATTAAAATGATTAAATAAGCTCCTCCTTCTTCAGACTTCGGACTTGATTAACAAATCGCTGCTTTCTCCATGTCTGGCATGGATCTGTGCCGGATCCGCAACAAATGGTAAATTGTCGACATATGGCCAAATAGCACCTTATATCGAGGTTTGGTTTGTGTTGATGCTTGAGGTGTCAGACGTCATGCTTAGCTTTGTTTGGAGTTCCTATGTCATGTAGAAGAAAGGTTATTGTAACTTAAAAACATGTAATAATAACCACTATTGAGGGTTTAAAATGGCATCACGCACAAATGCCCATAAAGAACAAAAATGACCAAATTTCTTTTATTTTAGGTCTTAGAAACAAACTGAGAAAAAAAAAAACACAAGATCTTTGAACCCGGGAGAACTTTGAGAAAAGTCAAAGTGGGTGGGGAAAACCCGCAGAGGGAGGGGGTCCGGAGAGCGCCCGAGCGGCCCGGCGCGAAAGAGCAGCGAACGGCGAGCGTGTGGGAGAGCAAACACCGGTTGTAGACTGTTTTAGACTGTTTTTATTTATTGAAATCAGATTTTACTAATACACTCTGAGGTTTAACATAATTGGGGGCTGAGGACTGAACCGTCAGCATTTAACTGTAGTCAAAGAGGGTTTGGGGCTTTGTACACATTATGCCTGACCATTTAGTCCTCAGAGTGTTGTTTGGTCAGTTTGAGACTTTGAAATCTGATGGTTAGAAGGAGTTGCAGCATCTAAGGCAGTGGTCACCAGCCCTGGTCCTGGAGATCCAGGAGTTCCAGCCACAATCTGCAACACCTGCTCAGGCTGAGGAACTTCTGGGGCTGAGGACGCCCCAGATTGGGTGTAGCGTTAAGGAATGGGCTGGGGCAGCATGTTAGATGCAGTTTGGAGCTAAACACCGCAGGACAGTAGGTCTCTAGAAGGAGGGAATGTTTTCACTGGCCTAAGGTTTGGCCCACCTTCATCACAGAGCTGGTGGCTTAGGTGAGTTGGGGCTGGAGGGTTGAATGGGCCTGGGTTGTTTTTGGTCACTAAATCCATACATCTACGCGGTGTCCTATATACTACAAGCTTACTTTACTGTCATCAGCAGGTGTGAACACATACATGGTTTCTCCACGGACCACAGTGCAACATACACTATATGGACAAAAGTATTGAGACGCCTGACCATTACACCACCAGGGACTTTAATGACACCGCATTCTAATACATAGACTTTAATATGGAGGTAGTCCCCCTTTGCGGCTATAACAGCTTCCACTCTTCTTGGAAGGCTTTCCACAAGATTTTGGAGTTTCCGTGTGGAATTTGTGTCCATTCATTCTGTAGAGCATTTATGAGGTCAGGCACTGATGTTGGACGAGAAGTCCTGGCTCGCAGTCTCCGTTCCAGTTCATTCCAAAGGTGTTGGATGTGGTTGAAGTCAGGGCTCTGTGCGGACCAGTCAAGTTCTTCCACACCAAACTCATCTAACCATGTCTTTATGGAGCTTGCTTTGTTCACTGGAGCACAGTCATGCTGGAATAGAAAAGGTTCTTCCCCAAACTGTGTCCCCAAAATTGGAAGCATGGTGTTGTCCAAAATGTCTTGGTATGCTAAAGCATTAAGAGAGCCCTTCACTGGAAGTAAGAGGTCTAGCCCACACCCTGAAAAACAGGTGTGTCCCAATACTTTTGTCCATATAGTGTAAAACAACATTTAACATTCAACAGAGGGCAAGTTACGACAGAAACAATACAGACAACACAACTAATAGACGCCACAAACCATGTAATGGTAACATAATGTTACAGCACAGTGTGGACACTATGCAACCTTCCAGAATAGCTAGCATTGCAACATAAGTATGATAACTTTGATTATTGCTCAGGTAATAGTTAGCAGCACTGAACAAAGTGCAAGGGATGACAGAAATAATACAATAGATAATATTGTAGTGTCACAGTAGTGTGGATTGGGCGTAGATGTGAGACAATACAATAAATAGACAATATCACAATGTAACAATGTTCTATCAGGACGTTGGGTCCACAGTCATCAGTAACTTTTCAGTGGTGTGGACCTTGCACTGGGCAGCAGCTTCTGAAGCTCCTGAAGGACAGACAATTCTTCCATTTGTAGATTTTTCATCTGCTGATACTCTGTTTTAGGACAGCTGGAGCTTCAGTGTACCAGAGCATCTCCTACCTTCTGCATGTTGGCCTATTAATGGTCTGTGGGGGTCTTTGAGCTTCTGGAAAAAGAGTTTTATCTTGTTGTTTTAGAAGGCCACGCAGTTATTTTTTTAACTCTGTCTGGGCGAATGCTGTCACGGTGCTGCTGGATCTGTGTGGGTGTTTTGATCCTGTCAATGGCTCATGGCGAACTCCAGGAAAACAGACAAACCCAGGAACTTCTGAATGACTTACAGATCTGAAAGAAACAATGTTTGGCTCTTTGCTGCTGCTAAACTGCCTTTTATCTCTGCTGGAAAGAAAAATGCAGTAATGGATGTACAACTGTGTAGAAAATGAAATTACTTTCTTCGTGAAAATAATGTAAAATAAAATAAAATTAGAGACAGACAGACAGACTCATACATGACTGGAACAGGCTTCATTATTAACATTATTAATGCTAACTTTACTAATGCTGACTTATTCATTTTATTAGTGCTGGACTACTATTTTACCAACACTGTATTAGCTTTATCAATGCTTGATAGCTTTATTAATGCTTGCAATTAACGTTAATAACTTTAGTATTATTTTTATTAATGCTGACTTATTGGCTTTATTAGTGCTGAATTATTACTGTATTAAAACTTCATCCGTGCTAACATTTTATTTTTTGTAAGTGTAAAGTGATCATTTGTCATACGTGAACACACGACAGCACACAGTGTGAACAGCACAAAATTCTTTCTCTGCATTTAACCCATTCACCAAGTGAAGCAGCGGGCAGCCAGGAACACAGTGTCCGGGGAGCAGTGTGTGGGGAAGGTACCTTGCTCAAGGTTATATCAGTGGTGCCACTAGCAGTCCTGGGATTCAAACCCACAGCCTTCTGATCCCTGGGGCAACTTCCTAACCACCAGGCCACCAGCTGCCTTATTATTGCTGAACGTGTGTGAGGTGAAGAGTTGATGTTCGAAGGAAGAGCGCAGTTGAAATGCAATGCATCAGTAACTCACACTGTGGTGGTCTGAGGAAGGTGTGTGAGGGTCTCCAGACTCTTCAGTCTGGAGCTCTGTTCTGCCGAGTCATGCACACTCTGCTGATTCTCTGAGTCTAAGTGGTTTTTTTTTGTTGTTTTTTTTCTGAAGCAGCGGTAGCGCCTGGTGGCTTGAGTGACTCACCCACCCCTCCTCCTCTCGATCCCTTTCCAGCCGTAACAGTGCTGCCGACAAGGGTTCCCTCTTTCGCCTCTCTTTTTAATTTCTCCCTTCTTCCCTCTTCCATTCTATCATTACTCACTCCCTCTTTCATTCTGTCATTACTCACCCACTCCTCCTGCCCATGGTCCCATTCGCTCTTCCCAAACTGCACACTGACTCTGACTGAATGCTATTTATATCTCAGTAATAACTTTCTTACTGATGACCTATTTGCTTTATTAATGCACACCTAGTAGCTTTATTAACGCTAGCTTTTTAACTTTAGTACTATAAAGTGTAAAGTGACCATTCTGTCGTACGTGAACACACCACAGCACAGTGTGAACAGCACGAAATTCTTCCTCTGTATTTAACCCATTCACCAAGTGAAGCAGCGGGCAGTCAGGAACACAGCGCCCGGGGAGCAGTGTGTGGGGATGGTACCTTGCTCAAGGGAACCTCAGAGGTGTCACTGGCAGTCCTAGGATTCAAACCCATGACTTTCTGATCGCAGGGCGAACGCCCTAACCACCAGGCCACCAACTGCCCCTACTACTAGCCTATTAGCATCATTAATACTAACTAACCTTATTAAGTATAGCTTATTAACTTTATTACTGATGACCTATTAACTTTTTTAATGCTAACTTAACTTTATTAATGATAGCCTATTTGCTTCATTAATGCTAGCTTAACTTTATTATTGATCACCTAGTAGTTTGATTAATGCTAGCTTATTCTTTTCATTACTTATATCCTATTAGCTTCATTAATGGTAGCTTATTAAATGCTAACTTTATTACTGATGACCTAGTAGCTTTACTGATGCTAGCTTATTTTTACTACTGATAACCTGTTAGCTTTAATGCTAGCTTATTAACTTTACTACTGAAAACGTATTAGCAGGGCTCTCAACTCTCACGCAATGAGCGTGAGACACACGCAACTGGCCTGTTAGCTTTATTAATGCTAACTTAACTTTACTAATGATAACCTAGTAGTTTTATTAATGCTAACATAACTTTATTAATGATCACCTAGTAGCTTTATTAATACTAGCTTATTATGATTAGTACTGATAACCTGTTAGCATCATTAATGCTACATTGTTAACCTAATTATGTTATTAATGTTAGCTTTTTAACTTTATTACTGCTAGCCTATTAGCTTTATTTATACTAGCTTAACTTTATCAATGATAACCTAGTAGCTTTATTAATGCTGACTTATTATTCTTATGACTGATAATATATTAGCTTCATTAATGCTAACTTATTAACTTGACCTATTAACTTTATAATGCCAACTTGCTAACTTTACTACGAATAGCCTATAATATTTAATAATGCAAATTTATTTACTTTTTCTACTATTAATGATAACCTGTTGGCTTTATTAATGCCGTCTGAATGTGTACATGAAGTCGCAGACTGTTTCTCAGACTGACACTGTTTAGTGTTGATGATTCGCTGCTATTTATATCTCAGGGTGGGTCTGTGACTCATCTTCATGCTCAAGAAGAAGTGTCAGTGTTCGGAGGGGTGGAGTAGGCCTCTGTTTTTGTTTGTTTTAAGGGTGGGACAGGTGGTAGAAAGTTACGGCACGGTGAAAACTTCAGTACAGAATTAACAGGCTCGTATCAAGGAACAGTTTTCAAATGATCTGGTCTATATGGTCTCAACACATTTACATGTAATTCTGCCCTATAGTAGTCTAGCCTCACCCATTCATGCTGAAGTAAAAATTGAACATCCAGAGTACCATTTAATTAACGTCTAGAAATAATGAACATCCAGAATGAAGGTCTAAAAATTCAAATTGCAAGAAAAAGGCTGTAATAACATTCACATCCATAATGAAATTCTAATGAAATTACTGTCCAGAAACTTAATACCCAGAATGAAATTCTAATAAGATTAAAGGCCTCAATAAAATTCATATCAAGAACAAAGTTCTAAAAAAAAAATGGATAGTCAAAATAAAGTTCTAATAAAAATAATTTCCAGGATAAATTTCTAATAAAACTAACATTAAAAAGAATTCCTCCTAAGACTGATATCCTGACGCACATTCTAATAAAATTAATATCTAGAATGAAATTCCAGTAAGATTAAAGGCCACAATGAAGGCCTTATAAAATGAACATCAAGAACAAATTTCTATAATTAATAGTCAAAATAACATTCTAATAAAAATTACTTCCAGGATGAATTTCTAATAAAACTAACATCCAGAAAGGATTTCTTATAGGACTGATATCCCGAAGGACATTCTAATAAAATTAATACCTGAAATGAAATATGAATAAAATGAATTCTTCATGTTTCAAAAGTGGTGATCAGATCTCCAGGCAGATTTTTTTTAAAGAGGTTGCCATAACCAGAGAATTCTAGTATATTATTTTAAGGACTTGTTGCTTCTTCACAAAAAACATGACATTCGAATAAACGATAACGTTTCTGGAGTTCTAGCTTGCAGTATTAAAATTGATACCAATAGTGCACTTATTGCATGTACTGCAGACTGTGTGTGTGTGTGTGTGTGTGTGTGTGCGTGCGTGTGTGTATGTGTGTATATATATGTGTGTGTGTGTGTGTGTGTGAGTTTGTGTGCGCGTAACGCTAGCTCCACTAACTCTCCTATGCGTCACCACTCTCCAGCCGCAGCTCCATAACAAGACACCGGAGTGCCTTTAAGCCATATTACAGCTTTATTATTTACAGGAATGATCGTAAATGGAATTTGGGAAATGTGTATTTTTTCGCAGTTTTCGCGCGGCTTATAATCGAGTCGTGAGTCATGGAATACTTATTGCTCGGGTGCACCAAGACCCCGGTCACCTGCTACTAAACGTCCCTGCACTCTTCCAGGCCAGTGGAAAGAAATATTACTCTTTTTTTAAAACTTGTTTTCTTTAGCTGGATTTCTCCTCTTTCTCCTTTTTATTGGTGAGGAGTCGCATGGAAAAGCCCAGCGATCCACGCCCTCGCACCTCGTTGATGCTGACGTTCATGCTTCTCCATAGGTGCGTGGTACAAAGCTCGCTTGAGCCTCGCTAGTACAGTTTTTATTGCAGGGAAAAGGCCTAAATTTAGAGTTGGAGCTCAGACAGAACACATGGTTCTCCTTCTCGCGTGCCCTGAGGGGCTTTAGATATGTGACCCTTGTTTGAGAGAGCTTAATGCTGCATCACCTAGTCACTGGGGTCTGGCAGAAAGTGGAAGGAAAGTGGAAAATGGGGAAAGGGTGAGCAGTAGAGAGATGAGGTGAAGTCCAAACAGGATGGGGATAACACGATGGCTGCTTGTTATTCTGGAGAGCTGGACGGGTCATTTGTAATGACCAATCAGAAACATGTGGCTCGGTTAGATTTGGCAGTACATCATGTTTAAACCCTCTGCTTGCTCTGATCATGAAGGGATTAATGACGTTCTGCTGCCTGAACCAACCAGATTCATCTGCTTCTTCAACTTCAGATTCTTCAGCTTCTTTTTTTTAAACTTTTTCTTCTTTTTCTTCTGGTTCTTCTTCAACAACTTGTCCAGATTATTTCTCAGATGATTCATCTTCTGCATCTTCTTCAGTGCCTTTTTTTCAGCTTCTTCATCTTCTTCTTCATCACCTTTTCCAGCCTCATCTTCAGCTTCATATTCTTCTTCTTCTGCTTCTTCTTCTTCTTCTTCGTCGTCTTTGTCTTCTTCTTCTTCATCTTCTTCTGCTTCTCCTTCTTCTTCTTTGTCAACTTCTACATCAGATTCTTCAGCTTCTTTTTTTTTTAAACTTTTTCTTCTTGTTCTTCTTCAACAGCTTGTCCAGATTATTTCTCAGATGATTCATCTTCTGCATCTTTTTCAGCGCCTTTTTTTCAGCTTCTTCATCTTCTTCTTCATCACCTTTTCCAGCCTCATCTTCAGCTTCATATTCTTCTTCTTCTGCTTCTTCTTCTTCTTCTTCGTCGTCTTTGTCTTCTTCTTCTTCATCTTCTTCTGCTTCTCCTTCTTCTTCTTTGTCAACTTCTACATCAGATTCTTCAGCTTCTTTTTTTTTTAAACTTTTTCTTCTTGTTCTTCTTCAACAGCTTGTCCAGATTATTTCTCAGATGATTCATCTTCTGCATCTTCTTCAGTGCCTTTTTTCAGCTTCTCCGTCTTCAACTTCTTCCTCTCCTTCTTCTGCTTCTTCTTCAATTTATACCTCACATTCTTCAGCCTCTTCATGCTCTTCATCACCTTTTCCAGCCTCATCTTCAACTTCATTTTCTTCTTCTTCTTCTTCGACTTCTTCTTTGCCTTCTTCTTCTTCAGTTTGTACTTCAGATTCTTCATCTTCTTCTTTTCTCACCATTTTATTTCCTTCTTTATCTTTGTCTCAATCGTCTTTTTCCTCAGCTTCAGCTTTTCTTCTTTTCCTCTTTTCAGCCTCAGCTTCTTCTTTTTGTTCTTCTTCAGTTATGCATTTTCAGTGTCCTTAGATATAGCTTCAGCTGTGTCTTTTTCTCTCCTATCCCCACCCTTCCTCTGTTTCTCAGGGTGGATGAAGGAAGATTTCCATACCTGGACCATTTTTCACTTCAATGTTTGCTCCCCCTTAATTTTGTTGTGTATGTGTGAGAAGAGAAGATGGCGTAAATGGAGTGCTGTGGCGAAGCAAAAAGAAGAGATGGAAAGGAGCATGAGGGAGACAGAAAGCCGGTGAAAGAGTGTGACTTGGAAATGATTAGGCATTGTAAACGGCTAGAGCCTTCGCTTCCAAATGGGCGTAGATGCCAACGGTAAACAAAGTGTCCTGGCAGGCGGGTTTGGTGCAGCACAAAGGGAAGAGAGCTGGAGAAAACGTCAGCTCAATAGCTGCTGTTGGGAGAGGGCTTTGACAGGAGTGGGCGTATGGGAGGACGCTGATGATGAGAATCACTTGCACTCTTGTGGGATTTCGGCCTCTCTTTTCCACGCCACTCCCACGCGTCTCTCTCTCTCTCTCTCTCTCTCTCTCTCTCTCTTTCTCTCTTTCTCCCTTTCTCCCTCCCAGTTTTATATGGGAGAATGATCTCCAGTAACACAGCTCCTGCCCAGACACATGCTGACCGAGAGCTCAGATGAATTTCACAGCCTCTGCCAGTGAAATTATGCAACATGGTCCTGATAGAGGCGAGAGAGGGGGAGTGTTATGGTCAGACCATGAAATAAGCAGTTGTGGCACATCCTGGGCATGGTGACCCTACCAGACTGCCATCTCAAAACTTCAGTGTAGCAAAAATGGCCGGTGTGGCCAAAAGTTAATTTCACATTCTTGCAGGGTCTCCTTCTCACACCTAGAACCGTAAATGGTAAAAGATTAAAGAAGTTGATGTGATTACCAGGCATTTTAGTGGCCAGCAAGCTTAGGTACAAGGGAGGCTGGCAGCTAAGTGTCTTCTCTCTCAGTGTATCGGAATCAGAATCTGAGAACTTTATTGATCCTGGAGGAAATTGCTTATGTTACGACTGCGGGGTGATGGTGGCCTAGTGGGTAGGATACTTGCCTCTGGACCAAGAGGTCATGGCTTCGAATAGTACCTTCAGCATACCACCACTGGGTTCCTGAGCAAGACCCTTAACCCCAAGTTGCTCCAGGGAGACTGTCCCCTGTAGTTAGGGAATGGAAGTCGCTTTGGATAAAAGCGTCTGCTAAATGCTATAAATGTAAATGACTGCATGGACACACAGAGTCAAGAAAAATAATTTAAAAAAAAAGCTCAACACGAAACACACTATTCTTTATACACAAATGCTAGGTATAAATACTATATATATGTAAGTTACAGTTAAGTGAATTCTAACAACACAGATGGTAGTTAGGAGTACGTTATTGCACGTAGTAGAGATCTGTAGTATAAAAGTAATATTGATAGTAGTAGTAGTGATATTCACATAGTAAGACATTGCACATAATGAAATGATTCAGCATCCATTTAGAAAACTGGTAGATGCCCTTATCCAGAGGGACTTACAATCATCAGTTACAGGGACAGTCCTCCTAGAGCAACTGAGGGTTAAGTGTCTTGCTCAAGGACGCAATGGTAGAAAGTGAGAGTTTGAACCTGTAACTTTGTGGTCATCAGGTTCACAGACAAGTGTTTTACCCACTAGGCTACTACCACCCACTAAAAATCTTTCACTTTTATTTTTACATGCGAAGCACCAGAAACTGACTTGTAACTCACTTACTCGCTCATGTTTAGCAGGCAAAAGATTGTCCACAAGGGGGTGCCATTTGCTTCATAAGAGTAGTGACAAATTACAAAGTATATTCTTTTTTTGTTCCATGTCAGCTAGCTAAATTCTTTCCATAGGATAATGTCTTTCTCTCCAGGGTAATGAAAAACAACATATTTGGCCTCACTGCAATGCAGACAAGTGTTAGCTATTTTCGTTACGCTGCGTCTCACATTGCAGTCCAAATGAAATGGAACACTGTGAGCAAGATTGAACATTTGTGCTTTACGGCATCAGTTGGTCTTATTTAGTGTGATGGATAGATTGGGCTCTTTGCTGCCCCTTTCTCAGGGTGGCCACACACACATGCACACGCACACATGCACATTACTGTTCAGAGGCACATTAACATATACATAAACCAGATCTGCAGCCATATGCTTGGTTTCTAAACCATGCACACACACTCAGGCACACCCCATGCAGCCCACGTACCATGTGTCCCCTTATAACACCTATAAAATCTGAACATGCACACAAATTTAATGAATCAGGGAGACCATATTGCGTACCCACACACCTTAAACCACATTTGGAACTCTGGAATCAAAGGAACCAGGGTTGTCACAATACCCTGAGTTAAAAGTGGGGAAAAAAGTGTTGGCTCACAATCGGCCGTAATAGTCTAATATCAAGATAGCTTTAAATTTTCCAGGGTTTATAGACTCTGAATGGAAAACACCAAACTATCAGCCATCGTGCTCAAATCTCAGATCTCCAAAGCTCACTGTCAGAGTCAAATTGATCACAGAGCTGGTGACTCACGTTGCTGGCAGAGACGTTAAAAGTCAACTGCAACCTGTGGAACAATGTTCGTCCAAGAAGGGATGAACATTGTTCCACAGGTTGCATTTGGTCAGTAAAACTACACTCTTGTCTGTGCAAAATGTCCTAAATATGTAAAGTAAATGTTCTCCCTTGGTTCCTGAGTCATTGTGGAGTACCCCAGTTATTGGAAATGGCTTAGGAGCTAACTTAGTGAGTAGGACTCTTTCCTGGCAAGGATTGTAGCTTCTGAATCTCCATGTAAGGACAGATAGTAATGTAGATACAATATACTGTAGTTATCTTCTTATCTTTGGTGTTCTTCAAATTCTCACAAATGTAAAACAATTATGTATAGTTCCCCCCATTAGTTAAGTTTCCCCCAGTCACATGATGCTACATGCTGGGAAGGTGAACAGGTGCTTCTTCCAAGACATGTGAAGCTCCACCACATCTTCTGAAACTGCCGCTAACGCAACAGCTAAACGTGCTTGGAGGAGTCTGCTACTTCTTTTACATCGATTTATAGATGCCCACGCTGGATAGCATCATACTCCGTGATGGGGTTAAGGAAAGACCACCCTACCCTCTCAGACAGAGAGACAGGACAGTTATGCTGGGTGATGGGAGAGAGGGAGGACCACCATACCCAAACAGAAACAGAGTGGGCAGTCATGCTGAGCAGTGAGGAGAGAGGGAGGACTGTGACTGGTCAAGATGTATACAGCAGTAATGTTTTGTTTGGTTGGTTAAGGGCTGGTTTGCATTTTCATAGTGCCATACTAGCATACTCTAACAGTCACTGACAAGTTAGGGATGCTTACTGGTATCATGTTCCTTATGTTTGAGGCACATTTTGAATCCACTCACACACTCCCTACTTCTTTGCAAGCCTGTCCATTTGTGTGTATTTCTAAATCTGTATATCCAAATTTCCTCAGGCTATGCCTTGAGCAGTCCTGCACTGGGACATGTTAAGCCAACCGCTGATCCTCCCTCTCCTTTCTCCCGGTTCCATCTGGTGTCGTATTGAATATTAAATATTTTTTTTTCTTCCCCTAATTTGAATCAATCCCGAATGACAAACACCCTCAATTGGATCCAGATGCCCGAAGCACCACTCGTCCACCTCGGGACGTTTGTTGCCTCGGAGAGTTTTAATCCAGCCCTACTCCGCAACCGTGAGGGCTACGAACTGGAATAAATGCGCAGCTGGAACCAGAGTTTGGACACTGATCTGAAATCAGTTCGGTGGGCCGAATTAGGCAAAGGCTTAGCTCTGCAAAACTGGTTCGCGGTCAGCATCCAAGGCCAAATCCTACCCAAATGTTGATCCACCCACACTCTAAGGCAATTCCCACACTGCCAGATGTGCAAAAAGCTCTGTGCGGGTCCCGCGAAGGCCGAATGGGCCTAAGTAGGTTCACTTATTCAAACTAAATCAATAGCCGCTAAGACACCAGAGGCTCTTCACTTCTAGCTAGATGTGACCTCATGGCCATTGGGGTCATGATGTCAGCATTACTCCTGCAAGATCATTGGCCGTTGCGCTGGGGGTGTTGTTTCCTGACTGAGGGTGAAGTCGGCTGTCCGAGCACGTGAGGGGACTCCCCAGTGTAAACAGCGCGAGGCGATAGGTTGCGCATTTGTTTTTGTAAAAGGCTTGGATTGGCTAACTCGTGTTCATCTTATCCGAGTCTCTCGGTCAATCAGGAAGAATATTGAGTCGAGAAAATTATACTAATTAGTGCAGTGAGGAAAGAATTGTGGGAATTGACCCCTGACAGCTATTGTGCACATTTCTCTCGCACCTCAGCTGTGTCACAGATGTGCAGAATGCGAGAGAGAGAGAGAGAGAGAGAGGGGGCATGTGTGCACGTATCCCTGGGTTAAAGTGTGCGTTTCGGGGTTCTTTGCCGCATGTGTGCATTTCCTCTGCTTGTTTGTCAATATGTTCTGCAATGAAAGGGCTTTCTTGCACAGGCGGCGGGTTAGGAGATGGAAGAGAGGGTTTGTGGTCAGACTTGAATTATTGACACAGTGCTGGCCAGGCCCAGCCCTTCTCTCCAAAAAATTTCTGGTCCTGGAACTTGATCCGCTCATTTACATGCATACCGAGAATAGGATTTGTCCAGATCCAGCTACAGGCACACACACACACACACACACACACACACACATACACACACAAAGTGTTCCATGGGGAGAGTTTCATTAGGCCCAGTCTTTTAGTCCTATGGCTTCTGAGGTTTGGAAAGAAGAAAGAGTGAGTGGGCAGGCAAGTGTGTCGGAGATCCTTAGATTGGGTTGCATAATCATATGCAACATTCTGCTCCTCTGCTTGGGGCTGCGAACCCTGCGCTGCTTGGATAAAGGCTGCAGTTGTGTTGTTAGATGGATGTCTGTGATGGAAACATGGCTCCGAAACATTTGTTGCTGTGCACTTTATCATGTCCTAAAAGTCAGCAGTTTGGGAGCACCTTCAGACCGCAACAGATTATAGGCACTAACGTTAATAACGTACATATAGAATAACATCCAGACAGCCAGCTACATTCTGGATTTTATTGTCTGCTTATTGCTTCACTGGCATGGATCAGCCTGACGGCTTAGGTATTAAAATTAGGTATTGAATGACACGGAACATTTTGGTACTTGTTATTTGGTTAAACTGGTCAGTAACTTAAATAATGCCTAGCCCTGGTACAACTATTATTGAATTATTCTATGAATTATTCAGCATCCACTATGAATTATTCAGTAACTGCTATGAGTTATTCAGTATCCACTATGAATCATTCAAAATCTACTATTAATTGTTTAGTATCACTACGTATTTACTATGAATTATTTGATATCTACCATCAATTATTCAGGATGTACTATGAATTATTCAGTAACTACTGGGAATCATTCAGTATATACTATAAATTATTGGACAATCACTGAATTATTCTGTATTTGTTATGAAATATTATATATTTTCATTGGTAGCACACAGTGTGGTATAAACACAGCCCTATATGATGTTGATTGAACTGATATAAGACTCTCTATCGCCGCTATTTCTCTTTCTTCCTTTTCCTCGTTTCTCCTACACTTTCGCTCTCTTGTGGCTTCGGCCTCCTTTTACGGCATGACCTTTATGAAGTCGCTGAGCGCGTCGCTGGTTTTCATTTATCGCGCTGCTTCATTCGCGATTTCGTATGATCCAATTTTGCATCCGCACGTTTGGAGTCGAGGGGGGAGAAAATAAACAATTTAATTAACTCTTCATTTGGGTCTTAATGAAAACGGCCTAAGACCCACCACATCTAATATCTGAAACGTGACGGCACCACAGTTTTATTATTTGAAAATTAGATTAAAGGCAATCTGGGAACGGAAACTTATTCATTTTACATAGTTCAGGAAATTGTGTGTGTGCATGTGTATATGTGCTTTGTGTGCATGTGTATGTGTCTGTGTCCATGCATTTGAGGGAGCAGGCACGTGTATTGTGTGTGTGTGTGTGTGTGTGTGTGTGCGTGTGCGCATGTTTGTGGGTTTGCATGCACTTATGTATTCATGTGGTTGTGCGCATGTTTTAGACACTGTGTGTGTGTGTGTGTGTGTGTGCGCGCGCGTGTGTGTGTGTGTGTGCGTTCATGTGCGCACACTCTTGGAAAATGCATGTGGTTGGCTTGCGAGCCTCATTCCCAGAAGCAGGAGATAATCCCCTTGTGACATGTTTCCAGATGTGTGGAATAGTTACTAATTGTGAAAGACTCCCAGGGAGACACTTGTTCCACCTCCCCCTAAAGATTCCCTCCATTTGACCCCCCCTCCCAACTTCAGCAGTACTAAACCTGAGTAGATATCTTCTTCCTTTCCAAGCCTTCCACCTTCATCCACATATACATATTTACCAGAGCTGAAGCAGACCCTTACCGGTTTTAAAAGTGAATGGGTTAAATGCAGAGAACAGTTTCACACTGTTCGCACTGTGTGCTGGGCTGTGGTGTGCTCACATGTGACAAATGGACACTTTACATATGCAGTGCTGGATATGGAAGGAAAAGGGAACAAATCTAGCTCAGAATGTTGTGGAAATCAGACTTTGTATAAATCTTAAACGTTAAATTGTGGAGAAATTTTGAAAAATTGGTGGAATTCCCCTTTAAATCCACAAGTGAATAGATTGTACTTGTTTAGCTTACTAGGATGGGGTCAGGTCGCATAGTTGTGGTCAGATGTGGTCAAATGACAGCACTAGTAGCATCAGGAAGTGACCGCTACATGTGTTTTACTGTGAATTTTGAATCCTCTGCTCTTCAGATAGTCAGTATTAATTCTCATTGTGATGTGAGAATTAATGACATGACTGCTTTGGCTGATTTTGACGAAGGCTGGTTCAGTTCTGAGGGTTAAGCTGCACACTTAACTGGAAGCCCACAGAGGAGCACATCTGAAAACGTGATTTACTGTTCACATCATCTCCTGGCCATAAAAAGCCAGAGGTTATTTTAGATATGGCTCTTCAAGGGCTCGTATCCTACATTATTTTTTTTCTTGAACAGTCATAATTATGTTTACTAACCGTTCCTAATTCAAAAAGCAGTCTGGGCTAAAACGCTCTTTATAACTTCAGTACAAACGTGCAGATGTTGGTATTTGTGACATTACAAAACAGTGAATTCAGAACGGGCTATTTTTGCGCCCTAGTTGCCATATATGATTGGGAATGTTTTTTAAACTTTAACAATGTTTACACGCTACATTGCTCTCTTTTATTTTAGAAAACTGGGAAATGTTGGGTCTTCCACGGCATGGGTCCTTTAAATTGACCTGTTTGGGTGTTTGGTGTTCCAAACACATTATTGCAATTGAGCATATGCCAGAATTTCCAGGAGAAGATTACAAAAACAGCTTTAATTCTGCAGTCCTCGGCTCACAGCAGGTTTCATCGTTGCCCTCATTGGCTAATGGCACAATTCGGTTGTTTTAAAGTGGAAAACAGTGCGGGGGAGCCTTCAGGGTTGCGAATCACCTATGCAAATTACTTTCTGACTAGATAGCGGCCTTGAAAGCACTTAATTCTACCTAATTTCCAAACAGCTTACAAGCTTTCTGATTGGTTCAGCAGGCGGGTCTGCAGTTTGCTGGCAAACTCAGCGCTGAATTGGATCTGTTTTCAATGTGCTCCTCAGGAAACATGCACTTATTGCAGTAAAAGAAGTACAGCTACTCGTCTCTTGTGCTGGAGCACTGTTTGGTGATGGTATATGAGGCCGCTTGACACTGGGGTATGCATTTAGCACCTTACAGATAACAGGTCTATTATAAAGGGTCTCAGGATCCTCATCACAGTTGAAGCCGTTTCTGATGCTCTTGTAAAATAGGTTATAATGTTTCACCAGTAAACACAGGGGAAATGGTGCACAATTTTACTAGCATAGGTCACTGGAATTGTCCTAAATTCCAGTGACCCTACATGTGTCTTCTGAGTGTTTATATGGCATGTTGATGATGGTAAAATAGTAACTCTGTAAATCTCAAAACTCTAGTAAAACAATGACTCAGGCATCAAGCAGTGCATTTCTGACCATTTCATGGAATAACTTTCTGTGAGGGAGCTTGTAGAGACCAACGTCTGGTTCCATTCACCACCACTGTGAATGATTCTGACTCTGTGAGTTTCTCTGGAATGGAGCTCAGAATGACTTAATTACGTCTTTACCATTTGATTATGCAAAGAGTTTGACTAATAAGTGTAGTTGCTCTTTAAGACTTTTAAAATCATTATCAACATTAGCATGTATGGTTGAACTAATTTTGACCGAAAACAAATAGAAATTAACCATGCCTGTAAAGAAGTAACACAATTCAGGACTTTAGGAGCAGTGATTGTATAAAAGAGTGAATAAACAGTGAAAATACAGGCGACGTGGAGCTCCTTCTCAGTTTCTCTGAGGGACTTCAGACAAGCCATTTGTAACCCGAGTGTTCACTGCAGGTTTGATTGCACAATTGCATGGAAATTCCCTGTGTGCACCAGCACTACCAGCAGACAGCTCTGAAATAACATAAATGGTGAAAAATTCAGGCCAAAAAAAATTGACAGTAACAAAAAAAATGTAGTCCAGAATGTTTGGAACAAAAAGATCCAAATATGTACATTTCTTATAGGAATGTGTGAGATCAGAATCAGAAAATCAGAATTAGAATCAGAAAACTTTATTGATCCCGGAGGAATTTATTTATCTATCTAACTATCTATCTATCTATTTATTTATTTATTTATTCATTCATTCATACCTTTAAAACTCTTTTAAGATGTCCAAAGTTGGATCTTAAGGACCACTGTTGCACCTTTGCATTGTTTATAACAAAATGTGCATAGACGGACCAGTTGGGTATCCTGGTGGCCTAGTGGTTAGAGAGTTCACCCTGAGATCAGAAGGTTGTGGGTTCAAAGCCCAGGACTGCTAGTGTCATTACTGAGGTTCCTTTGACCAAGGTACCGTCCCCACACACTGCTCCCTGGGCACCGCTCATTGGTGGCAGCCCCCTGTTTCACTTGGTGAATGGGTTAAATGCAGAGAAAGAATTTCACACTGTTCACTGTGTGAGCTGTGATGTAGTGTGGTGCGTTCACTTTACTTTACCTTACTTTACTTTTGTCTGACAGTGTGCTCTCCTGACATTCTCTGTGATTTTATTTTAGGATTTGTCTTCTTGTTCTTATGAATTGAATCGATTTTGTTTGAGAAGGAACTTCACCAAACTGTGCTGGACTCTGGCCTCTAGGACCCAGTAAACGAATACAGAGAGGAGCTTGGATGTCCACACCCATTCCTATGTGCTTCAAGTTCACTTTACTCGCCTTCGTCCACCTTTGCCTCGGCTCCCCCTGCGTTCTGCTGAATTAGACGGCGGTACGTGCCTGGAGTCGAGCGAGAGGGTTAACTCGCTCTCTCCTGCCGGCTGGCATGCTGGAGGTTGATGGGAGCCACTGCCTGCCAGGCCGCTCGGCAGTTTGGCTGGCGGCTGGCCACGTCTTCTACTGTAGCCGCATGCAGGGCTGGGAGCTTGAGCGCGGGCCAGCGGGTCTGCCTTTAATCAGAGAGCAGGAACCCGAAAAGGGAAGAGAAGCTGGAGAGACTCCTGCATCTAGTCAGGCCTTACAAGATCTGATTCAGGCCTTCTAAACACCGGTTCCATGATAGCACAAGCACGACATTCGTGACTGCTTTCTAATTTGGTTAATGCTGGTCTTTTAGGACAGTATGCAGAGTAGACCCTGTGAAGAAATGTGAACATCCACATTAATTTCTCCTCTTTCAGAGTAAACTGAGGAGTAAAGTGAGTAGCCCTAATCCTAAACAAAGCCTTGGCCCAACCTGTGATACGTCTTCTGATGTTTGATCCAATATCATAATGTGTCTATTCAGCCTACAGCAGTTTAGCATTGAAGTTATAAGTGTCCCAGCATGGACCATTTTTGTCAGCTGTTTGTTTTTCTACAGTTACATTTACTTTTATTATAGGAATACTTCTTTTTTTATGATGCTTTTATGTGTGCTTCACTGTTTTAATTGGCACAACTTTGCTAACACCAGTGCTAGCTGCTCAGAAAGTTCACTCTGAAAGTGAAGCTGATGATAACTGACCAGCTTTGTTAATTGGTATGATTGGCTGATTGCAGAGCTGAGGTGATGCAGTATGAAAGGATAGCAGCTCTGCTCATATGCTGCCTGAAAGCTCCTCAGTGACCCGGCATCAGGGAGTTGAAACTGACACTGGAGAAGGAATGGAGCTGCACTTCTTTTTTGCATCAGATTCATGCTTTTTCTCGTGTTTATTTTTGCTGGTGCTGTAGATGGAGGATTTTGTTGCCTTGGGGACAGCTGTGATGTAAGAGAGTGAGAAATAAATATTCAGTGTGGAGGGAGATATGCAGATTTGGTAATCCTGTGACCTATGTTCTGGAGCATTGGTGGGGGAGCCTCCAGCAGACTGTGAAAAAGAAGAGCTGCCTGAGGGCTGGTTTTGTGTAATAGGGAAAGAAATGAGCTCGACAGCAATGCTTCTGCAACTCAGATTTCTCTCGAAGAGCGGTACCCATTTTGCCAATAAAGGTCAAGCTGTCATCATCCCCAGCACTGTCATTAGTACACCCAGCTTTAAACACTTCAATATTTTGATGAAAAAAGTCAAACATGCACAGTTTTATATTGCTACCAGGTGTGGTCGATCAGCCAAGATGTGTCTGGAGTTCAAATTCAGCTTCTTTAGAACTGGAGCTATGAGGCTAATGTCGCTAGAAGTCAGTGGTTACCCAAACCTTTTACCATAAATACATGGAGTTGTGGACTTACGGACAAGGACTTGTGGACAAGGTTTAAGACACTGTATGACCTAATGTAAACTGTAAAAATGAACCAACACCACAGCAGCACTGATCTCAAATCAGATTCATCTTTATTCCTGACTCACAGAAAATGATTCTAGATTACCACTCTAGAGTCCTCAGGAGGTTTGTGAAAACAGACCCTGTTGTGTAAAAAAGCTACATGCTGAAGTTAAGTTCATTTTTACAGCTCCCAGTAAGTCATATTGTGTCAAACCACTTCCAGAAGTACGCTAAATGATTGCTGAGGAAAGGTCTGCAATCCATTTTGTTTCTGGTGATGTTACACCTGCTTTCTTCTGACTCTATTTTGACGATCTAATGCAAAGTGTAAAGCGCAATCCATTTTGCCTTTTTGATGTTGGAGAAAAAACAAATTTCATGCCAGTGCAAGGTACAAAAAGGTTGTTATAACTCTTTTAATTATACAGAGGTGTGTTTTGGGTGTAACATGCAATAAACCAATCAGAATGGCTCGTCACCTCACCTTTAAAAGGAGGGGCAGCTGGTGGCCCAATGGTTAGGGAGTTGCCCCTGCGATCAGAAGGTCATGGGTTCAAATCCCAGGACTGCTAGTGGCACCACTGAGGTACCCTTGAGTAAGGTACTGTCCCCTCACAATGCTCCCCAGGCACTGTGTTCCTGGCTGCCCGCTGCTTCATGTAATTCTGATAATGAACTTTTACATGACACGGTTTATTCTTTACTTAATTTTTTTGGTGTTTCATTAAAACAGTGATTCTCAAAGTGTGGGGTGGACCCCACTGGTGGGGCGCAGAGTCATGACAGGTGGGGCGCAAGAGACCTTGGGGAAAGTCATACAGAACTAATGTTTAACATTGTAGTCATTTTCACGGCGGAACAAAGAATTCACATGGGTTACGTTAGCAACCTGCTCATTCAGTGCTGTCAGAGGGTAAAAATGGACAGATATTTAACAGGTCCTAAAAGAAAAACAGGTGATGTTTCTGAGAGAAACGAGGCAAGTGCCAATAACCGGCAAAAAAACAAGACAAAAGGAAATATGACAAAGCATATCTTGCTCTAGATGTCACGGTTAGTGTGGTAAGAGATGAGAAGATATCTGTCTGTATTTTATGTTTGAAAACTGGCAGCTGACAGTATGAGACCCAACAAATAAAGAAGACACTTAGAGACATTACAGACTGAACTTTATTGTTGCATTTCTGGCAAAGTGCAAATTCCTCTTAATTTTTTTTTTTAAGCGCAAACTAATAAAGTAATTTAGTGTCAAATGTCACAGAAAGTTGTTTAAAGTGAAAGTTGCTTTTTTGCACAACAAAAGTTACTGAAGAAATTATTGTTAATGAATTTGATGTTATCTAAATAAAGCAAAGTTACACCTAGACTTTTCTGTCATTGTTTTGTTGAGGTGAAATTATTTCTTCCTGCCAAGTGGGGAATGAGAGAAAGTTTGAGAACCACTGCATTAAACAATGATTATGTGAAATAACTAGTTGTACTGTATAATAGAATATATATAAATGAAATAAAATAAAATAACAAAAATCCATGAGTGCACTTCGAGCATGTCCCTGTAACATGCGTTGTGCACCCACATGTTTCCAAAATGCTTAAATATACTTTAATAAAATGCCACTGACTTTAGACATGGTTTTTGTTGGTCAAAGCACAATGTTATTTCACTGCCTTAAAATAGCAATGCGCCGACAATGCACCCAAGCACACCTCATTTAAAAAGCACCACTCCTACAAGAGGGAAATGTGCACAAAATCATTTGCTATTTTGAAAATGTGTGCACATAAGTGTAAAGTGACCATTTTGTCATACATGAACACATAGAAACACCGCACGCTGATTTACCCTGTTATTAACTGTAATACACACAGTGTGAACAGCACAAAATTCTTCTCTGTATTTAACCCATTCACCAAGCAAAGCAGTGGGCAGCCAGGAACACAGCAGGGAGCAGTGTGTGGGGACAGTACCTTGCTCAAGGGTACCTCAGAGGTCCCACTAGCAGTCCTGGGATTCAAACCCACAACCTTCTTGTCACAGGACCAACTCCCTAACCACTAGCCCACCAGCTGCCCCATGGCATGAAAATGAAGAATGCGCTCGCTGCAATTGCAAAATAGGGCCCTGAGTCTTCAAATCATAAACTGTTATGTGTCTGATTAAAATAATGTTAACAACTTAAAGGGACTGTATTTCCAAGTGACTGTGCTTGGTCATGGATTGCACAGGTATGCTTAGTCATGCTGACTCCTTGCAGTCAGTGGAATACAGTAAAACTCAGGATAGAGAAAATCAATAAGAGATAAGTGGCGGAACCTCATTGAAAATTAACAGGAAAGTCAACAGCAGATTTAGAGCATTAGCATCACGTACAAATTAGCAAGTTTTTTTTTTAACTCGCTTCCTCCCTGAGGTGCTCAAATAAAAGGAAAGAAAATGAAGCCCTTTTAAGAGTGAAACGCTCAGGGCCTTGTAGGTCTTCTCACAAGGTCTGATGTTATCTAGAAGCACTTTATTCTGTAGAATCATGTTTGTGTTTAAACTACAATACTGCAGTGCGACTATTGCTGCATAATTAAGCTTTGTTAGAAAACAATAGTTCCTAAAACACCCAACCAAAAATGAACCAATCAGAATATTTTTCTTTGTGGTGTCTAGGTAGATGTAGCTAAGCAAGCTCTCCCAATGGTCTGTCCCTCAGGAGCTGGACTGAAGTCCCACTGCGTCAGATTAACCACCACCATCATTAGGAATCAGTCAATCACATTCTGATCCACCATGGGTGGGGCCAGTTTTATGAGGGAGAACATCACTTTAGTCCTTCTGGAGGTTCTAGATACGTCTTTGACTGTGAATGTGAGCGGCGGTCTAAACAGTGGGTGTGTGTCAGATGAAGTTTTCTGAAGTGATACCCACAAGCTCACATATATGCCTGGTATAAGCTCCACGTACAACATGGAACCACTGTTACATGCTTCAGACGTCTGGGTTTAATCTAGAACCGACCAAACATGTGCAGGGCTGGTTAGCTTAGCACTAAAAAAGAATCCTATAGGTGGCACTAGCAATAATGAGCATAATCGTAGAGGTGTATGAGGACACAAACATGGGAGATGCATATTTATAGCAAAAAATGGTGTAAATGATTGACCGGTAATAGTTTTACTTCAGTTTAGATTTGAACACATCGTTTCAGTTTCTTTTAATGCCTTTGAGGATTGCTGGACATGAATAAAACTGGTGTTTTGATCCGAAATGTGCTTCATAAATACCTCAAGCTACCCACAGCTGCACATACAGAGAAGTTTATTGATACTGAAAAGACTGTATTTCCCATTTCATCCCCCTGCTGCCTCTCGATATTGCTTTATCATTGCTCTCAGTAGAAAAGCTTCTGATCTCTGAAGTATCCCTCCCTCTCGCTCTCTGCAGTGACACAGTGCTCCTGATCAGCCCCAGCTCTTCCTGATCTCCTTCGTAACCCGCGGCCCCTCCTCCTGGCTCGGCCCGACAGGCCTGAGGTCTTCATCACTCCTGCTGGAGGCCTTCCAAGCCCAGCCCTGCCTGCCCACGGCTCTGAAGTCCAGCAGTGGAATGCAGGCCAGGCTGAATCAGATGGAGAAGGGGTGGAGTGCTCAGGTGGAGGTTTCACCACACTATTATGGGTCAGTTGGTAATTTTTGCCTCACAGAAGAACTGCACAGGTTCCACAGGTTGTTTTAACATGACTTTTAGTGTCCATCATGGTGTATACAGGCTTCTGCAAAAGTTTAGGCCCCCCAGCTCAAATGACAGATTGATTTTCTGAGGGCAAATAAGTTCACGTCCTCTGCGGAGAGACACTTCTGCACATTTAATACACACTTATTGTTTATTTTCGAAATTTAACACACATAAAACATTAAATGTGGCAGGTTATTTCACATATATATATTTCATATTTTTATATATATATATATATATACATATATATATATATATATATATATGTGTGTGTGTGTGTGTGTGTGTGTCTCTGTGTGTGTGTGTGTGTGTGTTAAATTCAAATACATAAAACATTAAATGTGGCATGCAGAAAGTTATTTCACATATATAAATGTGTATGTCTATATTTCCACTCAAAAAGTCAATGTTATAGGTGCCTAAACCTTTGCACATGTCTGTATCCCTTATGGCAGGTACTCACTGTGATATTTTGGCTGTCCCAGATGAAATGTGACCTTATTAGATCCATGTCGCTCAGTGTGGCTCGCACTAAACGTTCTGCAACCTTTTACAGATTACAGATTACAAAAGAATGCCTCTACATTCAGCAGATTTTTACATAAAGCCCTTATGATCTGCATTCAGTTCATAGTACATTAGTGTTTGTAAGCAGATAAGAATTTAATTGAACTGTTATTGTGTTTACAGTCTGGTTTCTCAGAAGGTAAATGTTGCATTTTTGCGTTTATGAAAAAGTGAAATGAAATGAGTTTTTAATGTAACTAACTGTATGATTAATTATGTCATTAAACATAAATGTTTGTGCATATCAAAACTGCCTCATATTATAATGTATAATAATAATTATAGCTTCTAAGACAAGTAAGACAAATTAAAAAACATAAAAAAAAATATACAGATTCCAAATAACTGGTTCTGTGTATAATAAAATGTGAGGTGAGGATGTGAGGAACCTCTTTAAAGAACCTCCACATGATCTAAGAATTAGGAGAAGTTTGTAAAGAACCTTTACATGATGGTAAGGTTCTTTGTACCTCCACGTGCATATTTCATTTTTGGGGGGAACTAAAATGGTTCATGTATGGCATCACACAAAGAACCCTTTGCAGAACCCCTATTTGTTCATTTAGAGAGGCAAATAAATGGTAAGCAGGCATGTTGTCTCCCTGCAGAGTTGGCTTGTCTGGCTAATCAGGGTTTTGAAGAACATGCGCGTACTGGTGTGTCGGATTAGGGTTGGTGCCAGGTTGCTCTACAGGGGTGGCAATGAGGCTCCAGGGGGGGAGGAATGCTGTTGGTAAAGGCACGTAGCGATGGATGAGGTCCTGTTACAGGGGCATGCTTTAGTGAAGAAGCGCAGATTCCTTTGTACAGGTCAAATCCTGATTTTATCTTCAGGTATAGAACATCTTAGACTCACGCATTTTCCATGCTCAGAGAAGTGCTCCAGCCTCACCATGGCGACAAGTGACCAGTGCTATGTGTGGACGAGATCAATGGGATGGAGATTTCCAGTGTGTTTCTCCAGGTCTCTGTCCTGTTCCAGCCCTGAGCTGGGAAAGAACTAAGATTGTGTTCACATTATAGGGGCTGAAGTGGCACAAATCAGTTTTTTTACAGTGGTGTAAACACAAAAATCTTTTTAAATTAGACTGTAGCCACTTTAATATAAAATGTAATGTGTCTATTTGTCACACGTGGACACACCACACAGTGTGAACAGCACAAAGTTGTTCTCTGTATTTAACCCATTCACCCGAGTGAAGCAGCGGATAGCCAGGAACACAGCACCCGGGGAGCAGTGTGTGGGGACGGTACCTTGCTCAAGGGAACCTCAGTGGTACCACTGGCAGTCCTGGGATTCGAACCCACAACCTTCTGATCACAGTGTCAACTCCCTAACCACCAGGCCACGTCTGAAATGTGGTCGTGTGTTATTAGTCAACAGTCAGAATTTGTGTTTTATTATTTTTTGCCTGTTTTTTTTTCACACCATCACTCATTGCATGCATCACCGTTCCTGTCCTCTAATAATAAAATTTGTGTCAGAATCAAATCCAAAATAAGCATTAATACAGTTGCTAAATTAGCATTAATGCAGTTATAAATTTGTGAGAAATAAAGATTAAATGGAATTAATAAAACTGACAAGTTAGCATTAATAAAGTTAATATATTACCATTTGTCATGTGGGACACAGGGAAGGAGGACGCAGAAGCCGGAGTACTGGAAGAACACAAATAGTTTTAATCCAAAACGAAGTGTAAACAGTTTCTTTGACAACACAAGGGCATAGAGAACTGAAACAGAGAACAGTCCTTTTGCTCAAGCTCTGAAGGTCTCTCACTAGCTCCGGACTTGGGACAGAGAGTAACGCTCAGTCTAGGACGTGAAGACGTCGCTCCGTAGTTGAGGCGAACCCCATGCATTTTACTCCTATCCAGAAGTCACGAGGAATACGCGAAGGCTGTGGCTTCGCAACGTGCGCAGACCAGCCCGAGGATGATTCCGCCTTGGTGGTCAGCGCTAGAAGAACAGGGGAGAGAGAGAGAGCAATAATCAAAGTCCACTGGTCGAGACCTGCAAGGGGAGAGATGTCAGTATGAGAGTGAGACTAAGATCCCAAAGAGGCTTCCCAACAGAGCAGATGAGGGTGTGTATAAGGGAGATCGCACACCAGACTGCTGGAACGGCTGGGTTAAATACAGAGAGGGACACACACACAGGCCAGTAGGAAGACATAACTAATCTAACTTAACAGGGGAGTAAACTCAAACTGATTAACACAAGAGGACAGACAGCTGAACTAATGAACGGGCACCTAGCAACGCAATCAGAGCAGAGCGCGGAGGCTCACTCCATGCAGGTGGGTTGCTAGGTGCCGTGCCCAAACATAAACAAACCAGCACGAGGACGAGGGGGGCGTGACGGGACTTAAAATTAATATTAATATTAATATTAATATTAGTAGAGCTAATAAGTGAGCATAAATAAAGTTAATGCATTAGCATGAATAAAGTTTAGAATGATTTAAGTTTATTGTTCGTTTTAATTAAGTTAAAAACTGGCATTAATAAAGTTAGTAATTAGAATTAACAAATGGCAATTATTAGCATTAATAAAGGTTTCTCTCTCTGATCTGCTTCTCGATGGTAAAAGAACGTTTTTCAGAGCTTGTTCTCATTGGACTGTTTTTACATTACAGGGAAGAGAATCTTACACACACTTTTATTCGTGTTATAAGTTATACACACTCTTAATAACATATATTTACGGACAGAAGCACATTGTCTGATAAGAAAGCTGCTGCTTGTTTGTGTTCATGTGTTTTGAAGCGTTATTTTAAAGCACTATGAAGTTGCAGATGAGTGACGCACAGCACGAGTACTGAAGGTCTGTTAGAGCTGTAAAGCTGAACATCAGTGTTACTGATCCTGATGCGTTCATCCCTGCAGCCCCCCGCCCACAAACAGGCGAAAGAAAGGAAAGCCGCTGGGTCGCCGCTCTCGTCTCACTCGCGCTAATCCCTCCTTTGATCCGCACAGCATCTCACCACTGATGGACACGTCGCTTTGGTAACGTGGGAAACAAGGCCGGCTAGCCATGACGTCAGTAGGTTTGGTCCTGCTGGGAGAGCGGGGGGCAGAAGATGAGAAGTGTGAGAGTGTGAGGTTCTGGCGGGTTAGCTGGCGCAGTACAGTAATGTAAGAAGTGCTGCTGTGTCTTCCTGTCCCTCCGCGCCAGCCGCACTCAATACACTCTTAAAGGTTACGGTTAACATGATAAAAGACGTCCTGCGCAATAAATTGGTCATTTTTAAAAGCTTCTAAGGCCTGCACTGTTTAACACAGTCCGTGTCTGAGTGTCCTGCCCTGGGGTCTATCCAGTGGATGTGTTGCAGATAAGCCCTGGGCCCATCTGCAGCATTTAAACACGTGTACACACGCCCTAACGACCATCCGTGGGGTAAACAGTGTCCCGACAACATTCAAAATGTCATGAGCTGTGTTCAAAAAGTTCCCTAATCACTATTCCCTACATTGCAGCACTATTATAGTGAACAGAAGTGGTCCCTAATCACTATTCCCTACAGTACAGCACTATAGAGCACAACTATAGAGAACAGAAATGGTCTACTAATCACTATTGCCTACACTGGAGCACTGAGCATTATTGTAGTGAGCAGAAATGGTCCCTAATCACCTCTACCTACACTGTAGCACTGTAGAGAACTATTATAGTAAACAAAAATAGTCCCTAATCACTGTTGCCTGCACTGGAGGACTATAGAACACTTTTATAGTGAAACGAAATGATCCTTAAAACTGTTCCCTACATTGGAGCACTATAGAACACTATTGTAGTGAAAATAAATGGTCCCTAATCACTTTTACCTACATTGCAGCACTACGGAACACTATTATAGTGAACAGAAATTGTCCCCTAATCACTGTTCCCTATATTGGAGCACTATGTAGAACACTATTATCGTGAACAGAAATGACCCCTTATTCAGTATTCTCTACATTGGAGCACTACATAAAGCACTTTTATTGTGAACAAAAATAGTCCCTAATGACTACTGCCTACTTTGGAGCACTACAGAACACTATTATAGTGAAATGAAATGGTCCTTATTAACTGCTCACTACATTGTAACACTGTAGAACACTATTATAGTGAACTAAAATGGCCCCTAATCAACAATCCCTACATTGGTACACTATGGAACACTATTATAGTGAGCAGAAATGCCTCCCTAATCCCTCTTCCCTACACTGGATCACTATGGAGCACTATTATAGTGAACAGATATGCCTCCCTAATCCCTATTCCCTACACTGGATCACTATGGAGCACTATTATAGTGAACAGATATGCCTCCCTAATCCCTATTCCCTACACTGGATCACTATAGAGCACTATTATAGTGAGAAGAACTCTAGAACACTATTTCCTACATTGTAGCACCATAGAACCATACTTTAACCTCTGACTTTTCTTTGACAGGATCTGTTAAGGTGTATAACTTAGCTGGCAGTAACTTGGTTGAATAGCGGATGTTGATTTAAGTATAGCTTTTCAGGTTTGAAGAACATATGTGGACTACTTGAGCACTAGTGTACGTCGCTCTGGATAAGAACGTCTGCTAAATGCCGTAAATGTAAATGTAAATATTATTGAGAACAGAAATTATCTCTGGTTGGGAGGGTACATGCAGGGTGCCATGAGGCCAAATAGTCCCCAAAGAAAACTGATTCACTTCAGATTTACCACTATTTTACCATCATAACCATTCCATATAAACACTCAGATGATGTGTGAAGCTCCACTGGTGGCTTTGGAGGAGAAATAAAACAACTATATTTGTGTTGGAGACGAGATGTTTGGTTCCATTCACCAACACTGTGAAGAAATCTGAATCTCTTTAATGAGCCATTCTACTCCAAACCCACTCTGAATGACTTGATTACACTGAAATTTGGGGATTTTTTGTTGTGGTATTCCCCCTTTAAACCATTAAAATGCTGTTAAAATGTACGTAGTGCAGCTTTTCCCTGCGTTTGCTGGTGAAAAACTTTAACTTATTTTACAAGAGCGACAGAAACGGCTCCAGCGGTGACGAGGATTCCAAGGTTCTCTAGAATAGACCCGTTATGTATAAGCTAAAGGCTACTTGATTATGCAGAAAATGTAAAGAGAATTGGTTGAAATTCCCCTTTAACACTTGCAGAAGATTCTTCATGCTGCTCTTTTGTCATTTACAGGGTCCTGGTGGAATATGGGTCCTATCTGTCCTTTGGAGAACAGGCCGTGAGAGCAGAAGTTTCTCACTACCCGTTGCCACGCTTGCCTGGACTTACTGGAAGGACACACACACCGCCTGAAGCACGTTTTCATTTGTTCGAGAGACGAACTTGTCTGGAGAGTGTATTCCCTGTCCTCAGCTTTCAGGCTGTTGTCAAACACACTGCACTTGATAGCGGTGGTTTGGAACATCTGGTGGAGTCGCATGCACTCCCAGCTGTTTGCAATAGTGACACTGAAGGAAGAATCACACACACACACACACACACACACACTCTATTACCTCTGTCCCTTTCTAACTCTCTCCCTTTCCCTCCCTCTCCCTCTCTCCACACCTTCTCTCCATCTGGTTTGTGTTTGTTTGCCTTCATCTGGGCAGTAACGTCTCCTCAAGCATGGGACTGCTGGCTACACTGGGGTCCAGATGGCTACACAGGCACAGAAGCACACCGACTACACACACACACACAGTGTCTGAAGAAGTCTGTGTGTGTCGTCTGTGGTCAGGGCCTTCTACACTGTTCTTAGATCACTCGACAAGATGTCATTGGTTTCAGTAGGACTTATCAGGAGTTGGACATCAAACTCAGGTGTGACGCCGACTTGGTGAAGCACCAACGTTTTTGCTCCTGAACATCTTGAACATTTTAACCCAAACACTGGGCAAAGAGATCTTATCCATTAAAATGAATTTCACCTATTCTTTTCTCATTTCTGCCATAATTCAGTGTTTATAAACACTGAATTCAGTGTGGGTTTGGTGTGAAATGGTTTGTTGTAGAGTTTGTTGTACTCAGATTTCTTTAAAGTGGTGGTGAAAGGAACCAGACGCCTCCAGCACAAATATAGATAGCCATTTTATTGCTTCTCCAGACCTACCAGCGAGTGCTTCTGAGTGTTTATATGGAATGTTGACGATGGTAAAATAGTGGCAAATCTGAATGAAATCAGTTTTCTTTGGGGACTATTTTGGCTTTCCATACCCTGTATGGATCCCTCCACCATGAATGAGTTAGGTTTTAGGCCAAAACCTTCTCAAAACAACGTCTCAGGCATCAGGCAGCGCATTCAAAACCATTTCATGCCATAACTTTCTGTGAGGGAGCTTTTAGAGGCAGACGTCTGGTGAACTATTCTGACTGGTGAGGGTTTCATACCAAACCCGCTCTGAACCACTCTGTTTACATCCATTTAATTACACAGAAATGTGAAAAGAATTCCCCTTCAACTGATTAACTGCGTTTTAAAGGACCCATATTCACCCTCATTTCAAATATTATATTTTTTCCTCTGAGGTCCACATGTTAACATTTGTGTAGGTTTATGTACCAAAAATAGTCAAAATAGATTTTTAATGAATTTTCCTGACTTTCTTTAGAATTAAACAGGCTGTTTTGTTGAGTTCACTGATATGCTCATGTTTACTGTTACATATACTATTTTTATGTAAATGAGCTCCGTTTTGAATGGCTGCCCAAACGTCAGTGTAATTATAAAATCCACGTGAACAGACAGGCCTCAGGTTCCATTCAACTCAAATTTGAAAAAAGCAAGATTTTTTTCAAGAGTTTTATTAATTATGTGGTCCACTTAAGGTATATAATAATTAATAAATTGCCTTTTTTCTTTATCATTTTTTGTGTGTGTTCAGTAATCACCCATTGTTAAAGAGAGCTGACCTGAATCTCTTCCCGGGAGTTACGCGAAAACATGGCAACCCACCGCTACGTTACTGTCCTGCTCATCCTATTCAGATAATGATGGAGTGCGGTGCGGAAGACTGCAGAAGTTAGTAGTCAGTAAATTTTGACTCCTTCGGACTGACAGCTGAGTCACCTACGGCCCACCCAGAAGCTCTCAACCTTTCCCCCATAATCTGGCAACCTGAGAGACTTCCTACTGTGGAATACATATCAGCTGAGTTGCAACATCTTTTGTTGTGGATTTGTGTGTGTGTGTGTGTGTGTGTGTGTGTGTGGTTTTGTCTTCTGTCGGAGCAGCTCGGTGTTGAGTTTCTCAGTTGAAAATTGAGTCTCAGTAGGGGGGATGAGGTGGAGAGGGATGAGGGAGAGAGGGGGCGGCTGCCCTAGTTAGAGTTTGGACTTTTCTGTTTCCTTGTTGTTTTTGTTCTTCCTTCTCAAACGCATCACCAGAACCGTCGGAAAGCCGCTCTCACAACTTCTGCGGAGTGTATCCCCCCCAGAATTCCTCCTGAGCTGCGAGCCTCCGCTGTGAGGAAGATTGGGTTAAGACTGATAAGGCTGGGGCGAGGTCCAGCCTTATAGTTAGTGTCATTAGCATTAGCATTAGCCTTCTGTTCTGGTCTGCATGTTCTCACCCATCCTCTTGTCAGAGCACGACTCTGCAGAAATGAATGGTGACGGGCAACAAAGGGTGACATCATTTTGTGTCAATGATTGCCGAATCCCCCCCTGTGCGCACAAACACACACACACACACACACACTAAGGCCCCAGTACAATGACATCATAGTCACCCCCTTGTTCCCACTCTTTCTGGGATGCTGGGTTACAGAATGGTGTGTCTTTTGTTTGTTTGTGTGTGTGTGTGTGTGTGTGTGTGTCTGTGTGTTTTTAGGTGCGGTCCAGTACTCGTCGGCCTGTTGCCTCTGATTAGTATTGATGAAGAGGTTCCAATTTTATGCAGATCAAAGACATTCAAAAATAATTACAATAAAATTTAAGTTAAAATACAATTTAAATGGTTCTAAAATCTGACTGGCTGAGCCACATTCAAAGACAATATATACACATATCAACACACATTAACGGAATTCTGCATAAATGCATTATTAAATCCCATTTTGCCATTCAAGCATTTTATTTGAAGGCTGCCAACCTTATAACACTTGTATTCATTAAGCAATAACTGAATGTTTATTATGTTTTAGAGCCGAGACCATTTTATCATGTGAATGACCTCAACCTTGTGCTGACCTAAAGTGATGGATATTTCATCTGCTTATAAAACTGTTATGAAGCATCACATATACACACTATATGGACAAATGTATAGGGACACACCTCTTAATTATTGATTTCAGGTGGCCTCTTACTTCCAGTGAAGGGCAATCTTAATGCTTCAGCATACCAAGACATTTTGGACAACGCCATGCTTCCAAC
>JBBPCZ010152623.1:0-16667 GCA_037974445.1 Brycinus macrolepidotus | reverse complement strand
TCATTCCATTAAATGGAATGGAGTGGTAAAGGAATAGTTTCAAAAGGGAAGATTTATGTCTCATTTATGCTTAGTCCCAGAACACTTGTGAAATGACCCAAATAAAGCTGTGCACTAGAACTGACCTAGAAATTTAAAGGAACTGTTTTTGCATGGAAGAGTGGAATAATTGCTTGGTCCAGAAATCTATTTGTCTTTCCTATGATTTTTCCTGAACAGTTTTTGATCCTTACATGGTATGATTTGTCTGTCTGTTTGCTGAACCCAGCCTGCGATAACACGAATGTTGGATTTCCTATAAAAAACTACTTGCACATGCATCCCATCTCATCACCCTGTGAGTCACAGTTTCGCATACTATCTATGCTGTACTAAATCCAGTAGAACGAGGCTGATTATGCTCTCTCTGTAATGAAACAGTTGGGCAATGTTCTTTAAACACTGACAGGATCCACTGTGTTCTAAGAAAAGCATACTAATGTGGTGTAATTTATCATGATAATGATAAACAACATCAAAACGGAACCCTCAGGGCCTTGTAGGCCTAATGATTTCTGTAAGCTTAAAAACAATACATGTTTTTAATTTATCTTTTTAATTCAGTGGAATCATTTATGCTCTTTTATATTTGTTTTTTTCTTTTTTTGGTTTCGGTTGGAAACAATAGGTTGAAATCCTTTATAAAAATAAATAAATAAATAAAAAAAAGCAAATTTCTTTCCCCAGGGTATCTGAGTAGACATATAGTGGCACAGATAATAGTTAGGCACCCCTGGTCAAAAGTTCTGTACCTGTGAATAGTGAGCAGAAGATCTCAACTGAAACCTTTTCTTTACAACATCTTTACAACAGAATTCATCTAAACATCTAAACAAGCCTGATGGATTTTGGAAAAAAGTCCTGTGGACTGATGAAGTTCAAATGAAACTTTTTGCCCATAATGAGCAAAGCAGTGTTGAATTTCATGAAAAGATCTCCAACAATTAAGCCCAGGAGTGGCTCAGTCATGCTTTGGGCTGGTGTTGAAACCAGTGCTATGGGGAAACCTTCTCTGGTAAAAAGGAGAATGCATTCAGTTAAACACCAGGAAAAAAAAACCTGAAGATGAAAAAAATGATGGCTTCTACAACATTACAATTATCCTAAACACAAGTCATAATCTACAATGGACCACCTCAAGAGGTGCAAGCTGAAGGTTTTGCCATGGTCCTCACAGTCCATTAGAATCAGAATCTTTATTGACCCCGGAGGAAACTGCTCATGTTACAACTGCACAGTCATACAGAGACAGAGACAAGAACAATATAAAAGAAAGTCTAAATAAATCCAATTAATACTGCAGAAAATACTCTATATAAAATACACTATGCTGTATACAGGATACTGGGTATGAATGCTATAGATAAATAACTTACAGTTATGTGATTAACTAGTAACACAAATATTGGTTAAGAGATCAGTGGTAGATCAGAAATATTGACATAAGTAGTGATATTTCACATGGTAAGACTGTTGCACATAATAATAATGATATTGCACATAATGAAATGATTTAGCACCCAGTAAGAAAACTACACATGATATTGCACATGGTAAGACTACTGCACATAATAATAAGATAATAATTAGCCTAAACATCATCAAAAATCTGTGGATGGACCTCAAAAGAGCAGTGCATTCAAGACGGCCAAAGAATTTACAGAACTGGGCAATAATCCCCCAAACAAGAACTGAAAGACCCTTAGCTGTCTACAAAAAGCACTCTGCTGCTCTTCTTGCCAGATGGAGTGTTACTGAGCACTGAACATGCAGGATGCCTGAACTTTTATAAGATGTTCTTTTCCTTTTTTTTTTCTCTCAAATTGTGCAAAACAAAAATAATGCACGAATCTGGAATCCTATAGAACTGCCAGCAACAAATAGCATTACTACAGAAGTGTGTTTTTCTTGTATTTATGGCTCGAACTGGAGGCCTAGCTCTGGTTTGCCATTAATTATCGTATTGCCCACCCCTATGTAATATATTTATTTCATAATAAAATGTGAAAACTAAGTTTAATGTACTGCTTTTGTCCATTTAAAGAAATTCTTTCAGTTTCTTCCAGAATACCATACAATATCTTTGGTTCTATGTGACACCAAATCTGACAGACTGAGCATCAACACAATCTGGAGGAACTTCCATATAAGGAGCTGTGATTCCATAAATGGATAAAAAACAGAAACAAATGGAAATTGTGCTTTTTTCCTTTTAAATCACGCTTAATTATAGACTTGCCCAACTTTGCCCGTTGGCACACTGTACCTAATCCTATTGTGCACACTAGCTTAATGCTCTGTGTTGTTTTGCCGTTCTTCTTCCCAGCAACAGTGAATTGCTTTGATTACACAATGCAACAAATAACAGATCGCCAAATGAAGGGGAAAATGGATTTGAAACCTTTTGAAACCTCTTTACAGCTATAAACACATTTGATTGCTAGGCACGGTGTAAGAGAATGAAGTACAAGGAGCTCTCTGCACAGAGACGTACGTCCGCTTCGGACGTGCAGAACGACTCACAGTTCCTCAGCCTTCTCCCACATGCTGTCTGTCATTCTATCCAGATCCAGAAATAGAGCCCCACTCGCGAAATCTTTCACTGCATCATTCATCTCACACGGGTGGCTTCGACTGATAAACTTGGCTCTCCTAAAAACTGTTAACGGAGACTGAACATGAGGTCACAAGGCTGTGCAGTCCAGATTCACGCTAAGAATACGCACGTGAAATACCTGCAAATAGACCTCTGAGGGTTTGAATTTGTATCCAGAAGAGCCTTGGATTTAAACCACTTTTGTGTATGAGAAAACGGAATAAACCACACTGTGGCTCAGTGATGAGGTGCAGAGTTGACATGTTGTTAAGGTGGAACCCATCAAAAATGTGTGCAATTTTCAATCATTAAGATATTTAGATACAAGATATACACCAATCAGCCACACCAGCTGGTGGCCTGGTGGTTAGGGGTCTGCCCCTGTGATCGGAAGGTTTCAAATCCCAGGAGTGCTAGTGGCACCACTGAGATGCCCTCGAGTAATGCACTGTCCCACACTGCTCCCTGGGCACTGCGTCACTAGCTGCCCACTGCTTCACTTGGTGAATGGGTTAAATGCAGAGAAAGAATTTCACACTGTTCACACTGTGTGCTGTGGTGTGTTCATGTGTGACAAAATGGCCACGTTTTGCATTAAAACCACTGACAGGTCAAGTGAATAACACAGAACCTGTCATGAATAACACCTGTCAAGGGGTGGATATATTAGGCAGCAAGTGAACAGTTCTTGAAGTTGATGTGTTGGAAGAAGGAAAAATGGGCGAGCATAAGGATCTGAGCAACTTTGACAAGGTCCAAACTGAGATGGTCAGTCAAGTCAAGTCATGTAGGTTTATTGCCATTTCAGCCATAAACACAGCACACAGTGAAACGAACCGATGTTCCTCCAGGACCCTGGAGCAACACAAGAACAAAAACAGAAACACCACAAGACTCCATAAGAGTGGCACAGGAATACCATACAATATCTTTGGTTCTATGTGACATAGGAACACCAAATCTGACAGACTGAGCATCAACACAAACCGGGGGAACTTCCATATAAGGAGCTATTCGGCCATATGACAATGATTTACCATTTGCTGGGCTGCCAGCACGGATCCATGCCTCTCGTGTTATGACCTCCAATCTCATCAAAATATACAAGGCAAACTAGCAAGCTCTGTCAGGTTTGGTAGGAGAGTTGTCAGGAGAGGTGACTAGTTTGTGATACGTATGCAGCAATATTCATATTTCAAAAACTTAACAAGCTCATAGTTCAGAAGATGCAGTGACATTCAGGGAAAAAACAACGCTGGACTGAAACGTTTTATGCCTGTCACGTTTTTGTTTACCACAGGGTGAGACAATAGCAGCGTTCGAGAATGCCAATCACTTTTCCCCAAAGAGAAAAAGAGGTCCCTCCGCTCAGAGTGCTTATTTAGGCAACATGACGCACACTCTCAGGGGTCTGTACTCTGGCATTTATTACAGCCTCGTGCTCTCAGCCACTGTCAGAGCTGGAGAGGGACAGTAATTCTTTATAGTTTTTAAAAGGCAGCTGGGACCGTACAAGGGATGGACATGCTGCTATTTAGCCATCTGTCTGAGTAGCAGCATCCAACTTTGAATAACAATTAGAAACCGCAGCAAGGAGCTTGAAATTCTGGCTGTAGCGTGATGGTGATGATGCAGAGCTTTAATGGGCCGCTCCCCTGGCATGCCTTTTTGTGTAGACGTCTTTTTCTGATGGCCATCGTTCCACAGATCTAGCTGAAACTGAAATTTGACTGAATATCGAATCTAGAAATGCAGCAGTAGTGGAAGGCCTTGCACTGAGATGCCCCTCACTTGGCTGCAGAGAGAACAGAACAAGCGCTACTGCTGAAATATTTAAAAAAAGCCAAGCCTTGTTCGGCTGGCCAGTTTATCTGTAAAATCGGAGACTGTATCCTCCAGAGAAAGAGCTAGATCACTTTGTAAGGTCTACTGAGTTCATTAGAGCTTTGACAAAGCGGAGTAACACTATCGGTACCCCTCCCTACATCCCACCTCCTCAGTGTCACAATACAGTAATTGAGCTGCCATTAAATTTGTGTTGTGCAAAAAAAAAAAAGAGTCAAATATTGCCCCAAGAAGGAACATCCCATGCTTTAATTGTCCTGATAAGCAATTAAATCTCACAAATAATGCACCACTCCCCACCCCCTTTCTCATTAATGGTTCATGATCAGAAATCTGCCTGTTACAGACTGAGACTAATATGCCTGACCGTTCATTTTCCACCCCAGCGGTACGCCCGGCAAGCTCATAAATAGTGAAAATCTCATTTAGATCAAGCCTGCTAGGTGTTTTGTACCAGGGAAAAATGTTCTGCACCCACTGTCGCAGTCTAGCTGTCTCCCAGCAGCGCTTAAGCGAGAGCAAAGTCAGAACAAATTTACATTTCAATTTGGCAGCGAGCAATTTAGGCAGAGTTTGTACGCTCCCTCTCTGCTAGGCTGAAGTTAATTACAGATTAGCAGCAATGCTTCGAACATGGAGTGCATTTCACATCATGAAACTGGCCTATGACATGCACCCACTATGCGTCCATACCCACAATGCACTGCGCAAGCAGCTGTACAGAGCACCATTACGGTTCGGTTGCCACAGCAGTGCAGGTATCTGACAAGCAACTGATTACTGAATCCGTTTCATTTATCAGATTTTTTTGAGTTATGCGTTATTCATTCATGTATTTGCCTTTATACTATACCTGCCACCAGAAGATCCACATCTTTCAAGGTGGCTGTTTGTTTTTTCCTTACACAGCTTTTTAAGTCTGGAATAATTATAGGTTAGGATAACCTTCCCCATCAGCCATGAATTTAAACAAGGAAAGGTTTTGTTTGGTGTGTAGGGTCGTTTCTAGCCAGAGTACCGAAAATGGTTGATACTGTCAAAAATATCTCACTTGTGGAACTGTAATTGAAAGGTTGCTTAAGGTGCTTAAAACTGAAATACAAAATTGTAATGAACTAGTTAACATTGTCGGCGTTGTTAATATTACATCTCAGAATTTTGCAGCTTACTGGGTTTAGTAAGTGATTACTAGGTGTAAAGTGAAGTGGCCCCTTATAGTCCCGCGTGAACACACCACAGCACACAGTGTGAAATTCTTTCTCTGCATTTAGCCCATTCACCAAGTGAAGCAGGGGGCTGCCACCCACGAGGGGTGCCCGGGGAGCAGTGTGTGGGGACGGTACCTTGCTCCAGGTTACCTCAGTGATGACACTAGCAGTCCTAGGATTCAAACCCATGACCTTCTGATCTCAGGGCCAACTCCCTAACCACTAGGCCACCCAGCTGCCCCCAAAAAATGGAACGTCTTGCACAGGGGCCATGATAATCTGTAGCAGATCACACAGCCAATAAGTGAATGTACAAGGTACTTGTATCTAATAAACTGGCAGCTCAGTGCTTCAAACTCAGTGGAGTGTTTTGCTGTATATTAATTTATGAGTGTCTTAAAGTGCCACAGGCATGACTGAGGACTCTGAAGAAGTGCGGCTAGGCTAACGATGGTGTTCTGAGTTACTTTGACAAGCCAACGTCTCCACAGCTTCCAGTTAATGCAGAAAATTACGTACCTCATGTTTGCTCCAGCATTGGCTCATCCACTGATTTAACCCACACCGGCTAAAAAATAATGTGTATAAATGTACTCCTCCGTCTGTTTCCTTCATGCTGTTTATGTAGCCCTGCTGGACAGAAGACTAACAAATTAATATTATAGCAATTCCGGGGACGGTGCCTTGCTCGAGGGTACCTCAGTTGTGCCACTAGCCATCCTGGGATTCAAACCCATGGCCTTCTGATCGCAGGGGCACTTCCCTAACCACCAGGCCACCAGCTGCTCCAGAGATGAGTGTCGACCTGTTTAGTAGATTTGTAGCATGCAGCGCCTTTTTGAAGCTTAATGGGTCAACTTTTTGACAGTGTGAACTATTTTACACCGGGACTGAAGCAGGCAGTGAGAGTATTATGGGCTATTTTTTTTACTTCTATTGACCTAAAATAATCCATTTCAGGATTTATCAAGTGAGCCTTGCTACGTATCTTTGTCATAAAGTGATCTGTTGGCATTTTTTCAAGTTTTTTGCCTGTTCTTCACTAGTCTGGTACATGGTTTCTCTATTTCTTTCTAAATACTTTGACACTGAAGGTAAAGTACTAAAGCAGCTCCTTAGGCACTGTAGCTTTCATCAAATGACCTCCTTCTCTGAATAAACCCATAGGGTATTTAGTTTATAGATCCTTCTACTCTGCAGGCATGCTGCCTCCTTTTGGAACTCTTGCCTTTGAAACAAGCAGATTCTTGCTTCTTGTCAGGTTTTCTAAAGTAAGGTTTGAACCGCGCAATTTGCCTTTTTTTTGCCTTTTGCTTACGTCTTTGCAGGTGGAAAGTGTGCTCTGTTCTTAGAATGTTTCATTTTTAATGACGCGAGCTGCTTTTGTCCTTCACGGAGCACGATCAAATGTGTTTCAGGAAGGAGAAATGTTCGTCTGGTGTGACGTGTGTACTTTTCAAATGTTCAGTCTCAAATTTGAGCAAAGTGGTGCTATTTTTTCTTTATTATGTACTGAAACACCTTTCTCAGTATTTGATCTATTACAACAGTAACAAATCCTGCTGTGAGTTGCATGGTTAGAATAGCAACCACTTTCAGTGCGGAAGGTCTAGATTTAACACAAAAGCTCAATTGATTCCATTGTCAACCTTCGCTGTTCTGAGGTAAGAAACTTCTGTTCCTTCTGACTTTAAAAGCTTACGAGTTAAATCTGTGAGCCACTGGTGCTGCCTGCTAGACACTTTGTCTGCAATATCTTCATGTCAAACTAGTTCTTCATTGCAGAGCTGCTGCTGGATCACCTTTGCCAAGAAGATGAGAGAATCCAAAGGGATCATAAATTGCACAGAGAACAGGGAGAATTCTTCTGAAGTCTCACATTGCCCCAACTCCTCTTAAGTTTTTCTTGTCTCGTCTTCTGAAATAAATGCTTTGCAGTGCTTTGAAATCTTTAAATGATGAAGGTACTTTCTCCTCATTAGGACTTTAAGCAGGACATTAAGGCTGTAAGAAGTCATTAGTATAAATACATTAATTGCCTCAGTCTGTCGGTGGAACCATAACAGGTTCACATCTCAGTGACAGCTGATAATGTCATATAACACTTCCTCCATATCATCCACAGTTTTTCCAAATTAACTCTAAAAAGCACTAGTTAAATGTACCATTCTTTTATAATCAGAATAAAGTTCCTGGACAGCTCTTACACCAGAGGTGTAATGTTACCCTGAACATTTTTTAATAGCCCAAGATCTTTCCTGGCACTAAAAATGAATTCATATTCAATACGCCTAATATGGATACATAAATGATGAATGGGACTTTGCCACACCTCCTAAGGCTTCTCATGATCACTTTACACACATTCAGGCAAAATCAAAACAGAAAAAAGGTCAAATTGTCTCTCTGTTACTGTTTTCTAGCCTTGTGGTGGGTTAAAACAGCCAGATAAGTACACCTGCAAGACAATCAAATCCACTGCCACTCAAAAGGATAATGCGCATTCTGTGCTTTTGCTGTAGATTATTTTCATTAGATATGATACCTGTTGCCACTGATGGAATCCAGGTGATGAGCCTTCATAACTGAGGATCTTCAAGTGACATCTCTTTATCGTCCACACGTTTGTGCTTAAGAAAATCAGGGTTGAACTGCCTGGATTACGAACCTCATGGCTACAAGTGAGATTCAGCTGACCTTTCAGTTTCCTTCAGTTTCATATCCCCCGCCAAGGACCCATTTAATGACTGTTCTGACAGCACATCATCAATCAGTTTCACTGCAGGTTCATCGGCTCCAACCAGCAGACCCACCTACCTTCATTGTGTGTTCTTACCACCTTCAGGTAAGGTCTGTTCTCCAACTCCTCTCACAATTGAATTTTTTTCTGAAAACATTGGGAGATCAGTGAAATCACTAAATTTGAGAACATTCGCCTCCACGTCTCACTTTGTATATTTTTATTTTCAAGCCCCATGGTGGAGTCAAGCTGAACTTGCTCATAACAGCCTCCCTACAGGAAGAGGATGAGGAGCTTCCAAGATCCATGAGTGCATCTATTACAGCTGTTCCTCTCTTAAATTTGAAGAGCACTGATATAATAATGGATGGGGCTTCCCATTCTCTGTTATCACACACTTAATGTTTAAGGAACGCCATTCAACCTCCGGAGTATATTTGACTTTCTTACATCAGTAATACAGCATGTATGTTTTAGGCCATAAGCATCACTTGACTTGCTCAAGCACCCTTTTACGAGGAAATAAAGTCCCCTGTTCTGCGTTTATAGGGTTCTGACATCAGCATACATGTCCAGTGGGTACTCTTCTCCCCATAGCTGCAACTGAGAGCCTGGAAAATGTTCTCCATTGAGATGCGTTGACACTTGTTGAGGCTGTCTTTTTGTAACAGGGTCAGTTGTGAATGACTTATTATCATGGGTTCCTTCCAAAAAACACTCCACAACACATATCATATTAAAATCTGAAGATCTGCAGTAAACGAAGGTCAGCAGACTACGTTTAGGTGTAAAATTCTGTAAAATTTGTAAAATCTCCCCCAAACATTTGTCCCATTTATTTTGGGGTGTGCTCTGGGATGTCAGAGGACGAGTGCTTCAGTGGTCCATATTCTTAAAAATAAAAGGGCCAGAGAGGTTTTTGCAAAATGCCATTCGAGAACCATTTAGAGAACCACTATTGTAAATGATATGTGACTGTGAAGCTGTAAAGATTCTAGAAAGATCCCATGAATTGATAAAGAACCTTTATATCATGTAAAAGTTTTCAAAAAACCAAAAGTAGTTCTATAGAATTGTTCTAGAAACTCTTTTTGGTTACAGAGCATAATGTTATTTGTATCACTATCAAGCAAATGGCTGGGAGTCTGCTTAGTTTGCTATATATGGAGACACATCATTATACCCTCACCGATGCTTGGCTTAAACAAGGCTTAGAGTTGAGCCTAACACGACAATTGGATTCATATCCACACTGTCCAGACAGCTTTAGAGTGCTCTCAGATAAATAGTTGTTCTATGGCAATTTGGTGGATCATTTGATCGAGAGGTTTCTATCTGAAGAACCTAATTCAAGACACACTCTCTTAACTGCCCCCAGGATGACTCCACTTAACCTCAATCACGAAGCTCAGGATTATGCTGGCAAGACACCTCTTCGCCCGTTCCTGTCCACAGGCGTATTACGAGCCTTTAACATACATAGGGGTGGGAAACTGAGAGCCGGAGTTCACCATAGTTTTCCCTTCTCAAACAGCTACTAAATCTGTGATAACATAACAAATGGACAAAGAACAATTTAGAAATATAAAAACATGGATTAGAAATTGCTTAACTGTCAGATCCCCTCAGAACACTAACACCAGAATCCACCCCTCTACCTCACAACGACTCCTAACAGCTAGATTTAAATCACAGGAGCCTAATTAATAGACATAAATTCCTCAGACCTCCACATTCACATTTGCAAAGTACTACTGTGGACTATCCCTGCGTCTTTTGTACCTTGTCACTCGACTTGCCTGATTTGTATGACCCTGCCTGTATTTCTCTACTTTGATTCCTGTTTCGCCCCTGCGGATTTGTTTGCTGATTTGGATTTGCATTTTTGGACTCTGACTACTTGGACTCTACTTTGGACCACTCTACTTCTAGGTGTGATGATTCAGAATTGTTTGCTAATCGGACTGCCTTTTGGTTTTGGAACTGTTTGACTCCACACTTGCATCTATCTCGGCCTGAACCTGACATTAACATTAACCTATCTGAGAACAATGTAGGTGTAATATTCTGATAATCACCCATTACTGAGATCCCTCAGTCCAACACTCCCACCCTACAATGCTGAACTAAACAGCGCAAGCAATGAGAAATTAGACCAATCGTGAATCTATAGTGATGGCTTAAAGAAGGTAGGGTTCTTGCGTAGGGTTGCGTGAATGAACAAACAAATGCCAGGCAGATGAAAGTGAACCATTTGTCACACATGAACACACCACACAGTGTGAACAATGTATTCGTCCTCTGCATTTAACCCATATACCCAAGTAAAGTAGTAGGCATTCGACAGTGTGTGGAGACGGCACCTTGCTCAAGGGTACCTCAGTGGTGCCGTTAGCAGTCCTGGGATTTAAACCCACAGCATTCCGATTCCAGGGGCAACTCCCTAACCACCAGGCCATGAGCTGCCCCAAAAAGAGCCATCTATTATGTTCAGTTGTAAGCTATTGCTCGTTAAATTTTCACGACCGTGATGAACCTACTTAGAAAGAACACACAAATTAAGATTCCCTGGGGTTTTAACTGAGGGACTGAACTGAATGTGTTTGGACAGAAAAGTCTCCAAACCATGCTGTACTCTGGCCCTACAGGACCTCTGGTTTATACACTGAAAGCTGTATCAGCAGTGAACATTTCATCGAGGCTCAGACAGCTCTAAAATATATTTGCTTGTGTAAAAAAAACCCTTAAAAAGAGAACTACTCTTTCACTGTCCTTTGCTTAATTTCTCTAAACCAATTCCTCTGGCCCACCGCCTTAAATTTCCAACTTATCACTGTGGCTCTGAGGTGCAGTATCATTTTGTGGTGCTTCACCAGCTGCCCTTTCTCATTAGCCAAAGTGAAACCAGCCAGTGGAAAATTAGTGATCTGAATGCAGGACTTCCAGCTGACCATACTTTCAATATACCCACACAGCATCTGTTGCTATTGACTGTTCCGCCAGTTAAACTGGTCCAAATAGATCCATAAACTGTCTTTCACTAAATGAAAAAGACCTCAGCAGTGACCATGTCACTGTTTGTGTTCTCGAAGCACTTTCGCATGGCAAAAAAGGAGCCCGAGCAAATTGAATGAGGTGACCAGTTGTTTCTCCAGGAGCTACAAGCTATTGGTAATGTCTATTAGTATGTCAGTAATACACTTTTCAGTTCACTTCTCATTATTTCTCATATTTAACCTTTATTTAACAAGGGCAGTCACATTTAGATTTCCATTACCAAAAGCATGTAATCGCTCACACAGAACAAAAGCTATTCTTTATGCCATGAGGGGAGGCACTGGAAGAAAGTTCTGGCCTGTCAAATCACCTCTGGAGCTGACTTTCAAGCGGTGGGATCAGGGGCGCTGGGGGAGGGGCTGGCCAGCACTGACAGGGGGCCCTTAGAGAACACTATTGTTATTATTATTATCGATTGGCTGAGAGGGAGAAAACGGGCTGACAGCCACACATTTTTTTCCCCCCCCCAAAGAAAGGTATATGCTCATTCATGGACCTTTCTTCAGTGCTCATTAAGACCTAGCTGCCTAACCAACATTACGTTTGTGTTTTTTTTTTTTATAATTGAAAAAATAATATGCCAACATAGCATCCCACAATAAATGTCCACTTTTTCTACATTAATGAGAGAGTGAAGAAACAAAACAAAAACACAATGGAAAAAAAAAAAAAAGAAAGAAAGAAACCCAACCAACCCCAATCCCACCCCACCCTGGCTCTGTCCGATCGAGGCGCAGCACTATAAACCTATGCAAGTTACAAAAGGTGACAAATGTAGCATCCAAATTAAGGGAAAACTGGAGTAATAGCTAAATGGAGGTCAATTAGTCAGGCATCATCAGCAGCTCAGTAAAATAAGAAATAAAAGGTTGCCATTCATGATAAAACCTAGCAGTAGACCCTCTTAAAGTGTACTTAAGCTTTTCCAATTAAAAAAAAAAAACATGGTTTGACTAAGCCACTGTGAAGCGGCAGGAGCCCTGGTGGATTTCCAGCAAGATAGAATTGTGCGTCTAACTATTACAGACAAAAAAGCAATAACATCATGCTGAATGGATGTGAGCGGAATTGATCCATCAGTAACCCCAAAGATCACTATCAGTGGACATGGGTGTATAGTCAAACCACATATCTTAGACAAGATCTCAAAAAAAAGACAACCAAAAAGTAGGCAATTTTGGACACAGAAAAAACATGAGTCAGGTGACATGGAGAGCTATGACACTTATGGCACTCATCAGATACTTCAGGATATATGGTGGAAAGACGTGTTTTAGATAGGTGAATCCTATGTAAGACTTTAAATTGTATCAGTCCAAGGCGTGCACAGGAAGTGGTACCTCTTATATTATCAACAGCAGCTTCCCAGATTTCTTCAGATAGACTCATGCCTAATTCTCTTTCTCAGGCTAATTTAATTTTGGTGAGTGGGTGGGTGTTCAAGGATAAAATAAAATTGAATAATTTCGAAATCACTCCTTTACCATAAGGATTAGTCTAAAGCCAATCCTCCCAGGCCTGTTTTGGAGAAAGGAGAGTAAAAAAAACCCCGGAATGTTTTGGAGACAAAACTACGGATTTGAAAGTATCGGAACATAGTGGGACAAGGGTAGATAGAGGACAGGTTAGAAAAGGAGTCAAACACCCCATCTACAAATAGATCTTTAACGAATGTAATACCTTTATCATGCCATAAACTAAAGGTCGAATCCAGAAGTGAAGGGGGGAAAAGATGATTATTTTTGATTGGGATATTAAATGAAACGGAGCAAAACTTAAAGCGACGTCTAAACTGAGACCAAATCTTGAGAGAGTTCAACACAACAGGATTATTTATATAACGAGCAGGTCTAATAGGCAGTGATGAATAAAGTAGGGCCGTAAGAGAAGAGGTTTTACAAGAAGACAACTCAGATTGGCACCAAGGGGCTGCTAGAAGTTGTAATCCAATGGCATAGTTTTTGAATATGGGCAGCAGTAGTAAAATTGAAAATTAGGTAAAGCCAAGCCACCACTGAGTTTTTACTTCTGCAAGAGGATTTTGCGGATTCTGGGAGATTTGCCCCTGCATAAAAAACAAGTTATTAACTTGTCAACAGAAGCAAAAAAGTAACTGGGCAAAAAAAAAGAGGGATAGCTTGAAATAGAAAGAGAAATTTTGGCAAAATATTCATTTTGACCACACTGATCCTACCTACTAACGAAAGGAGGGAGACCATTCCACCGTCTAATGTCAGATTTGACCTTTGAAATTAATGGGGTAAAGTTGGCTGAAAATAGATCAGAAAACGAACGTGTAACGTGGATGCCTAAATATTTAAATCCAGTATGGCTAATTTGAAAGGGAAAGTCTCTATGGGTAATTCGTCGAGGAATTTTAGTAATCGGAAAACATACGCTCTTACGCAGGTTAAGTGTGTAACCGGAAAATGAACTGAAATTATTCAGAATGCAAAGAATAACAGGAACTGAAAGAGCCAGATCCATCACATACAATAAGAGATCATCTGCATACAGTGAAACTTTATATTCTTTGATGTTTGTGGTTTAACCACTGCTTAGGTGATCTCGCTAAATATGTTGACTTACAGCGCAGAGTTATTTCACCAACAGAGCTCAGCACAGCTACCATCGCCAGTGAAAAAATAGTACTGCCAAACATTCTAGCCAGGCATAATTTGGCTAGAATCTATTCCTTAGATAAAGGACTCATAAAGCTATGTATTTTTGTACTGTGTGGTTGTTGTATGTTTAAATTTGAAACATTTAACAAATGTGATTATGGATCACATCACTGGAATTTAACAGTTTCCCACAGATATTTTTTACTAAGGTTGTTGACCCCGAAACCCTATAGGGGGTCAAGAAGCATGAACCCCCATTTGGACAATTATCACAATTACACGTGAATACAAGCAAAAGGAAACACTTTCTGACCATCTGCATTTAGCTTGGTTTAAAATTATGATCCAAATGGCAGAAACCTCTATTACAAGTGATTTATGATGACCTTAAAATGTACTTCCAACATTTGAACAACTACTTGTGCATGTTTACAACACAACTCCAACTCAACTAGAGAATATTCTCTGAAATCTCCAAATGTGTCCTTCATTTGTACTTCATTAAGATCAATGTGTTTGTGTCTTTTCCTTATGTGTGAGTGTGTAAAATTACTGTTAAGCCCTTTAACAGTCACGTTTGAAGTGAGGTCATTTTTCAAATGTCTTAAGCTTGAAAATGCAGGAACTGAGGATGCAGGGATGATCAAATACAAATGGATTAGCTTTTCAGGAAGGACCATGAGTCCCAATAATCTCCCAAGTGACCAGTAACAAATTCTAAATCATTCAAGCCACTTACAGCAGTTAAATTAAGCCAATCTGCTGTGTCACAAATGTCAAAAGACATGGCACTCAAAATTTTCAAAGTAAGCCATTTTGCAATACCCCTCTATGCTAAAAGAGTGAGGCGTGCCAAGCCTTGCGTCTTTCCTTATGGAAACATGTCTTAGGATATTGGGTGGGCTTACATCCCACTCCACTGATCTGTCAAGGCAGCTTTGCCAAAGAGAGGAAAATTCAGCGTCTGACCTCAGGGCGCCCCGAATGATTTTCGTTCTTGATGCAGCTTTCTTTGCGTCAGCAGCTGTAAATCTGCCTGCTGCAAAATACAATACAATTTTTCCACAGGGTCTAGAGCCCTCCGGCACACAGTTAGACCAACAACAACTGAACAGTCAACATAATTTTAAAAAATCCACAGGCTTGGTGCCACTCTCACTCTTGTCCTCCAAAGCCATTTTTTTTTTATTCAGAGGCACATGAAGCAAAGCATTCACAGATTGTACCCGCACAGTCCTCAGTGTTCGGGTCTTTACAATGTTCCCACCCACTTCAACTCCAAGATCTTACAGTACTTGCTGAAAAACACTTTCCCTTTTGGCACAATCTGTGATAAAAGAACTTACATCTTTAGTGTCCTCTCTTGTGTCTCTGGCAAGAATCACTGCCCTGACTGTCTGCTGTAATACAAGATATAACACATGATCTGTAAAATGAATAAAAAAGGGCTTTTGGCTGCTGAACCAACATCTGGACTTGAACACCATCAATGTAACCAGCTATGTTGACGGCACCATCATAACACTGTTCTGGACAAGAGCATCTTTGGTCACACTCGCAGCTGTTTGGCTGCATTCCAGTGAACAACTCATGCATGTCAAAAATTTCATGAATGACAATTGAGTGTTGCTCTTTGGTTGAATTATCAGTAATGCTATCAACAATTAGGCTGAAAAATTGGCCATTTCTAACATTGTGTGAGTAAAACATGCAGTATATGTTTAATCCTCAGTCATCACTGAGTTGCTTTTTTAAAAACACAGCCCAGACTGTTCCAAACCCTGGTCCTGTAGACTCACAAAACAAGGGCGGGATGAAAAAAATATCATTGACATTCATGTTTTAAAACAGTTCTTGTACTTTTAAATCATTGGCGGGGGGGGGGGGGAGTTTGCCAAAATTGGGGGCAGAAAAAATTGTTGTTGCATAACCCACAAAAAGTGAGTAGTTGCAACCCTAGTTAGATCGGGTGTGTTTGGAGCAGGAAAAATACAAAAATGTGCAAGGAGGTAGTCCAGGACCAGTTTGGGAACCACTGACTTACTAGTTTTTGCTACTAATCTACTCACCCGTTATTACCTTCTCCAACAACCGGGGCTGGACTTCCTATTTGCATACCACACGTTTTAGCGTTGGTATGTTTGCCTGCTTGGGAAACATACTAGCCAATGTAATGTGAAGTAAAACAGACAAATAATGTCAGAAAAGTCAGAGATTAAAGCAAAAGTAACGAAGGCATGTTAAGAGTAAAGTTTTTTTTTTTTTTTTTAATGAACAAGGGGAAGAAGAAATGAATAAGTAATAACAAGAGGCCTAGATAGCTAGCTAATGTTAGCAGCCAAGGTTGCCGACTGTCACGGGTAGAGGACAGGATTGACTCTGAGTCACCAGTTAGACCAGTGTAGCGTGGTGGAAGAACCCAAACGCGGAAGCAGCGCGAGAGAGTTGGTAAGCCACGCACTTTACTCTAAGAACGCTCCTTACTGGAGTTAGAATTCCCACCGGAATCCTCGTTCTCAAACACACACACAGTAAGTATATAAGACAAGGGGGTAGAG
>JBBPCZ010152593.1:2830-18559 GCA_037974445.1 Brycinus macrolepidotus | reverse complement strand
ATCATAGAGGACGTAATTATTTTTACTTCAAAGTCAACAAAACATATTGTTTAGGGCGTTCAAACATTTGCATATGACTGTAAACCACTTATCATGAACACATATTATAACTGTGTTCATTTTTCACCCCCCCTCCCATTTGATAGATTGATTGATTGATTATAAAAATTTATATTATTGCAATATTATTAAGGTGTGTGTTAACTGAATCCTTTTCAGAGAACAGCAAACTGTAAACAATGCCTTTGTCTTCTCCGCAAACTTCTCCGCTGTGTTTCTGTCGCCAACGGCGTCAACAGACCGTCAGCGTAATTTCATAATGACGTGGCATTTCAAGTGCGTGGCAAACACGATTTATTAGATCTGTGCTGTTCATTGAATCTAATGAGAGAGAGAGAGAGAGAGAGAGAGAGAGAGAGAGAGAGAGATAGAGAGAGAGAGAAACAGAGAAAGAGAGATTTTAAAGATAATTACACACTACTGGTACTTGTCAAAACAATTTTTGATTGTCTTCACAGCAAAATTAACATGCTTTGGTGCGGCCTATTTGTGTGCTATGCATTACAGATTGATGTATTTGGTGTTAATAGTAATAATAATACTACTACTGCTACTACTACTACTACTACTAATAATAATAATAATAATAATAATAAGATAAGATAAATCTTTATTGTCATTGTCGTATTTTCAAGGGAACAACGAAATTTAAGGTGCAGTCGACTCAATAATAAAAATAATAATAATAATAATAATAATAATAATAATAATAAGTTATGACATCAAGCATGAATATCTACACATCTGCACTGAATAACATGATTTGAAATACCATCATAATGTTCACAACAGTACTGTACGGTGTTGTATAATACAAAAAGACAGTGGAGTACAGTTTACAAAACTGTGCAGTACAGTGTAGTTTAATACAGTGTAGTACAGTACAGTTTACAATATGATACAGTACAGTGTAGTTTAATACAGTGTAGTACAGTTTACAATACAGTACAGTACAGTGTAGTTTAATACAGTGTAGTACGGTACAGGTTACAGTACAATACAGCAGAGTCTAGTTTAATACAGTGTAGTACAGTATAATGTAGTCCAGTACAGTTTACAAAACAGCACAGTACAGTGTAATATAATACAGTGTAGTACAGTACAGTTTACAGTACAGTACAGGGACAGTGCAGGACAGTGTAGTACAGTACAGTGCAGTTTACAATACAGGATAGGACAGGACAGTGCAATACAGTACAGGACAGTATAGTAAAGGACAGTACAGTACACTTTAGTCCAGTATAGCACAGTGTAGTTCAGTACAGTGCAGTATAGTACAGTGTAGTAGAGTGCAATACAGGACAGTGAAGTACAGTACATTAGAGTACAGGACAGTGTAGTATAGTATAGTATTGTATAGTATAGAACTGTACAGTACAGTGTAGTAAACTACAGTACAGGACAGTACAGTACAGAATAGTACCGAACAGAACTGTTGCATATTAACCATTAAACTGTAAATGTGTATTTAAAACAGGAATAGTATCCATGTATATGTCATGGTCACTCTTAATTGTACACAGCGTTCTTTGAGTTAAGAATCACTTCAGTTCCTTGAAGAATCATGTTTGACGCACTGATGTACGTCGCTCTGGATAAGAGCGTCAGCAAAATGCCGTAAATGTAAATGTAAATGTAAAAGGAATCGGAAGAACCTTCTTAAGAATTAAAGAACCGTCATGTGATAAAAAGGTCCTTTTCCAGTTCTTCTTTCAGAAACATCACCTTATGTAGAAGTTCTTTATACCTTCAACAGGCTCATCACCCTCAAAAACGCTTCTCTGAAGTGCCATCCATTAAGAAGTTCTTTAGATTGTAAGAAGTGGTTCTTCTATGGCATCTTGCAAAGAAAAAACATTTGTCCTCTCAGATTTATGCTCAGTTACTGTTTGTTTAGTGATCTTAACAGTTTGGAAAAAAATCAAACATAATGTGTGATTTGTGCAAATTTCATGGCCATTTTGTATTCTATATGTTATTTTTTGTGCTAAATACTTAGCAAATAAATAGAAATTTTGCCCTTAAATTTTTAAAACTGGTTCTTCTATGGCGTCACACAGAGAATCAGATCTTACACCGTTTTCAGAGTGTTTGTGGGGCTCCGTGTGTAAAACTGATTGGTAATAAAAATGCTACATGAAATTAGCAGCAAATATCTCCGGAATCGTAATTTACTTTTGCAGTACATTTTGGTCTGTTCATCATGAAAATGACATATAATGTAAAGGGCAGCCGGTGTTTAATGTCAAATAAATTAAATTAAATAGTATATAGACACACACATATAGTATTGTATAAAAATAGTTTAAATGCTAAGCACCTACTATTTAAATAGTTATAATATTATTGTTTTTAATTTGACAAAAAATACACCGCCTGGCTTAACAGCTTTTAACTCTAATTCTATCAGTGCCTAAGACATAATATTTTATATATATATATATATATATATATATATATGTGTGTGCGTGTGTGTGTGTGTGTGTGTCTGTGTCTGTGTGTGTGTGTCTGTGTCTGTGTGTGTGTGTATGTGACTGTGTGTGTGTGTGTGTGTTTGTGTGTGTGTGTTTGTGTGTGTATGTAAAGCACAAATTAAAGAAGAGACCAGTTTATTACATTATTGTAAATTGTTAATTAATCATGCATCTTCTGTCCACAGCTCCATCGATGCCTGAATATGAGACCGACTCTCCTCTCAACGAGACTGAAACCACCATTACTGTTCTTCTGAAGCCCGCCCAGTCTCGAGGAGCCCCCGTCAGGTGAGAAACTTCTCCTATAACTAAGCATCTGTTCCATCCTGATCATCTGACCCAGCTTAAAAAAGGAGGAATATTCTCCATTAAACAAATTCTAAGGATTAAATCACTTCTCAAACATGAAGAAGATTTGACTTCTGGGGGGCTTTTTGGATTCACTGAATCTCATTTGGAGCTTAAAAAACTGACCCAAACTGTTCTTCAGGTCATCAGTGAACACCAAGGGCAACATCTCCAGCCGAGGTTTTTTCCTAGCCCTCCAGCTTCTGTTTACCTGCCAGTTAGGCTCGACTAAAGCTGGACTTTAAACAGAGATACTGACACTCAGTAATCAAACAAGCTGAAGAAGAAACGCACATTTCTCCTCTCTGTTCGTCCAGAGCTCGAACGAAGGAACCGGTGGAGATGTTTAGCAACCCGGGGGCTTTAAAAGCTCTCATTCAAATAAGCATCATTTGTATTCAAAGCCTTTAAGGGGGTCCTGGTCCGTTCGGGCTCGCACTGGCAGAATAACAGAGCCCCTCTCTGTCTTCACTTTCAGCCCAGACGCCACATGCAGACCTCACACTCTGATGAGAAATAAAGCGAAACAAACCAGAAACAGGCTTTTACCATCAAAACCAGTTAGTAAAGGACTGTGAAGAGGTGGTTTAGTTACATAACTGTTAGTTAAAGAGTAATATTTAAGAGTTATATTAATATTTAAGAGTAATATTTAAAGTATTATTACTCTTAAATAATACTAAATGTTGTAAATGTAAACGTAATACTCTTAAATATTAACATTACTTTAAATATTACTCTTAAATATTAATATTGCTCTTAAACATTAAAGAGTAGTATTTAAAGTATTATTAATATAACCATTACTAGTATATCTAATACTAATTGCTAATACTAAGAGTAATCACTAATACTAATATTAAAAATTTGTAATTCTAATAGTAGTACTCAAAGTAACTACTAGTAATGTAAGTCTAGAATAGGAGTAAAATAGTTCATATGAAAACTGTGTGGTAGTCTAGAGCAGTAATAGCATCTGATATTTTTTACATATTTATTTTTTTAAATATATTGTGAACTCGCTGCAAATTGCTCATAATTGCAGGAGCTCTGGTCGAGCTAAAATAGGCGCCCCATTACACACAACAGTACAACCACATGCATGCTCTCTCTCGCTCTTTCTCTCTGTCTCTCTCTCTTGCTGTCTCTCACTCTCTCACTCTCTCTTTCGTTCTCTCTCTCTCTCTCTTGCTGTCTCTCTCTCTCTTTCGTTCTCTCTCTCTCTCTCTCTCTCTCTCTCTGTGTCTCTTTCTCTCACTCTCCCTTACTCTTCCTCTCTCTCTCTCCCTCTTCCTGTCTCTCTCTATTTCTCTCTCTCTCTTTCCCCCTGCACTGAAAGCCAATAGTTCAAGGTATAAATAAATAAATAAATAAATAAATGAATAAATGAATGAATGAATGAATGAATGAGTGAGTGAATGAGAGACAGGCAGGCTTCTTTGGTCATAAGTAATTATCCTTATGAAAGACGGCAAATTAGAGGCTAGAATTATTTGCCATCATCTTTTTCGGCGAAACATACATTTCCATAATTGCACATAATTGTGAAGTATGTTCGCGGCATAAATAGACATAATTGCAAACAAGCACTATTAGCGATGAAAGCTCAAAAGATGTTCTTATCTATTCATGAAGTCTGCGGACTGAAACGCAGCCATGGCCTCTCCACGTCCTCAAGACCCCCCTTGACAAACCCTTTCAAAAAGGCCCGTCCGACTCCAACCCCTCCTCCTCCTCCTCCTCCTCCTCCTCTCCTTTGGGCTAATTGCCGTAGTCGAGATTTCCCTCTGCTGGCTTTGTAATGAATCGTCTACCTAATTGCGCCTTCTCTTCAGAACATGCAAGTTCTTGAGCTGTTTTGAGAACCCTGAGAACTGAATCTGTGCACTAAAGACAGACCTGATAATTCTCTTCAAAACCAATAGTTTGAGTCTTTGTGACTAAATAATGCATTGCTACAGACTATAAAATACTGACAACCAGTCAGCTATAGTTGTTTTAAGTGTTTTCTTGTAATAAAATTTTGAAAAAGCCACGTAGGGTGGGCCCAAACTTCTGGCCTGTAGTATAATATACTGGAACCACTTTACACTAAGACTGCCCTTATAAAGGGTTTATAAATGATTTATAATCAGGTTGTTAATTAGGTTGTAGAGAGTTTATAAATCGTTAATAAGCAGTTATAAACAAGTTATCATACATTGATGCAGGCTTAATATTTAGAAGATCTCAAATCTTACTAGTTGCTGAGTTTATCTCGTCTCTTTCTCAGCCAGAATGTTAAACTCTCAGCTTCATCAGGTCTTTCTTAACATGCTACCACCATAAAACACCAGATCGCGCCAAATAGTGAACCTGTGTCAACGTATGACAACTGTTATAACTCCTATAACTGCTTAAAAAGGATTTATAAACTGTTTACAACCCAATTAACAACTTGATTATAAAACATTTGTAAACCTTTATAAGGGTAGCCTTACTGTAAAATGGTTCCAATATATATCTCTCTGCTGGCTTTGCAGTGAATACCTGATTGCTCCTTCTCTGTAGAACATGCACATTCTTGTGCTGTTTTGAGAACCCTGAGAGGTTTAACAGCTGAAAGATGTGATGGACAGACTGTCCTGATGGAGCTTAATGGAATACTTCATTCCAAATATGAATAGATGAAGCCTCATAGGATGGTCACCATCATCCAAATAAGGTCCTGGTAACTGGGCCTTTGTTTGTTATGTGAGTTTCTAGTGAATCCAGAAGGTTCCTTGAGCTGCCCTTTAGTGTGTATGGTCTGGGTCAGAGCTCTGAACAAAGTAGACTACATTAAAGCAATAAGAGCCAGTGCTTTAAAGTGAATTTACCACATAAACCCCTCTTACCTGTGGTCAGGTCACAGTACCACACCGCCTGGAGGGGCTTATTACTTTAGTAAAATGGTGGCATCCAATTAAGATTTGCATAAATAGTCAGTATGGTCCTCATTAATAATAGTCACAATAAAATAATTCCACTAAGAAATGTAGTGTGTTTAGGGTGGGCCAGGGGTCTTCAGATCCGGTCCTAACAGATGAGTTTAATGAGGTGTGTTTGAGCAGTGAAACCACCAAACTGAAGTTGAGCACACCAGGACACGGCTCTTGTTGCCAGGCAGCCATGAGGACAAGAACTCTGTCACATGTTACTGGAGCTGTTTTATTAACCTCTGAAGTGTTTGTCCTGTGGAACATTCTATGATTAGGGCTACACCCACTGATGGGGTTTATTTGATTGTAAAATAGTTTCTTCAGATCTTTCTACCCTTGTAGAAAAAACCCCAGCCTAAATCTATATCTGGCTTACAGCTGAATCATGATATAGATGTAGATGAAAGTAGGAATAGAAGTCTTGCCCAAGGACTGGAGTAGTGTGGTGTTCCTGTCTGCTGCACTACCCTAACTGCTTATTAATGTCCACTTTTATTTCTTTAGTAATAAGTACATATTGTTGTGTACCTCCAAGGTGAAAACTTTTCAGGTGAAGGAAAAATCACCCTTAACATGTAATAGGAGCTAAGTTATTTTTGACCATTTCTACTGGTCTGTTCATCATAATATTTTCACAAGGTTCAGAAGGCAACTGGTGTTTTCAAATAGTGTAAAATAAAAAAAAAAACAACCAACCAACCAAAAAGCAAAAAACAAAGACAAAAATGGGGATATAAGATTTTACCCCAACAGCAATGATATACCAGTAGGCCTTCCTTAGTGAATACAACACATTAAAGTTAACCTACGTCCACAAAATGTGTGTCAACTACGTTACTAGCAGGACATGACTGTCCACATAAGTAGAGGTTTGTTCCAAGATCATGCAACCAATATCAGCTGATACAATTTCCTTCAGTAGCACTTTGAACACTTTCTGGTCAATCACCTTTTTCTTAAATACTTATATTGTACGGTCAAAGAGTAGATTAAATCGTCATGTAATGAATTCTTTGATTAATTAAGCATTTTACTCAAGATACCTTTCTGTACTATACAATTATGGTATTTTATTTATTATAGGAGCAGAGATGTCAATTTTATGCTTGTTAATGCTAAAAGATACTCTGTCAACCTCAAGTACCTCTTAATCATGACTGTTTTGGTTCTGACCTGACTATGTAATGTTATTTTGAGCATTCTCTTGTTTCCATTGTTTTTAACTCCAGGAATGTTTTCTTTTTCCAGCGCGTACCAAGTGGTGGTTCAGGAAGAGCGGAAGCAGAAAGTTCGGAGAGCGACGGATGTCACCGAGTGTTTCTCCATCCCTGTTAGCTTCCGGAATGCCTCTATCCTGGACTCGGCGCATTACTTTGCAGCCGAGCTCGCCCCGGTCAGCCTAGCGGTGGTACAGCCTTTCACCATAGGGGACAACAAGACCTATAACGGTTACTGGAACGCGCCACTGTCTCCTGCCAAGAGCTACAGCATTTACTTCCAAGCTCTGAGCAGGGCCAACGGGGTGAGTTCTGGCAGGAATCCGCCGATCATGACAATCCGTTCCCTTGAGCAGTTCACTGGTGTTTATGTTGTAATGCAAAAATGAATTATTCCCAAAGAACAAAGACATTTTGGAACAGCCAAGTCTAAAGAAAGCTCAAACTAGATATTTTCAGGTTTTGTTTGTTGAAGCAGTTTCAGCGTCAGTGAGAGTACATTTATCAAAAGTGGGGCTTTGAATCAGAATCAGAATAAGAAAACTTTATTGATTTTAGAGGAAATATCTTACGTTACAACTACAAAGACACACAGAGACTAGAACAATATAAAATATAAGGTCTAAATGAAAGTCAAATAAAAACTCTGCAGAAATATTTTGTACAAAATACACTCTGCTATATGCCCAGAACGCTGGGGTATTAATACTATAGATAAATAAATACTATAGAAAAAGTTAAGTGATTTACTTACGCAGATAGTAGTGTGGCATTGATCTCTATACCGAGTCCCTTATTGTATGCAGTAGAGATCAGTAGTAGATCAGTAATATTGACACAAGAAGTGATATTTCACATTGCATTGCACACAGTATTGCACATGGTAAGACTACTGCACATGATAATAAGAAATTGCACATAATGCTAATGATAAGGTAATGATAAAGTTCTTTGAACCATATGACCAGGAAATGGTTGAAAGTAATGGGCTGAAAATATGAATTAAAACCAATACAAACATTCATATCACCTTCAGGACTATAAACTATCAGGTTGCCATCATACTATTCCATTAGTTCATCTTTGTTCTGTTATGCAGCACATGTGAAGGTCTTACGAAGCTTCATGCACTCACTTTCTATACGCAGCGGTTTATACACAACGTTCTGGCTGGCCTGCGTTGCCCGGTGCTCCAGCTGCTGGTGTGTGTGGCTCTTGATTTGATTGGATCTTGTTCAATTCAATCTCTGTTTCGTATGCTTGGAGAAAACCATTCAAAAACAACCTCAAACCGTGACCTAGATAATTTGATTGGAGAGTCATGCATAAAATATGGATTTAGGTTGGTAGTTCAGACTTGATACCACCTTTACCATACGCCAAGAAAGCTTTGGGGTAAAAACGTGAATCCAGGATCCAGGAAAGTAAATGGAATTACCAGCTGCCAATCTGAGGTTATTTATTATCATTATGATAATGATTTGGAGGTGGTGTGGTGTTTTAGGATGCCAGCTGACAACAATATCCTTTTTTGTGAAGAAAAAAACACCCAAAAAGTTATTAAAAAGCCATGAACACAGAGTTTGACCCTCTTTCTTTATCCCAAATGTCTGCTGAGTTTGTAAATAGTCTGGATAGTCTGCAGTACCAGTCCCAGTTCCATCTTGATGGAGTCCATATTGCTTGCTAGAATCAGGATTGGGGCCTCAATTAAACACAGATCAGGATGCTGAGTGGTCAAATGTACCTTAAAATGGTTCTTCAGTGGTTCTTTAGGACAGGCAAATGCTCTTTAGAACTGGAAACACTCAAACCATTTGAATGCATACATGTTTCTTAGCTTGGTCAAATGTTTCAAATAACCTTTTTGAAGAGTGGTTCTATCTAAAACTAGAAAGGGTTTTGCTATTCTTACGCATCAAAGAATCTTTTTTAGTCCTAAATAGAACCATTATTGCTAATAATTTTACAATTCAAAGTGGATGACTTCTTTGGTTAGAATTCCACCAAGACCTGCATCTGAAGGCCACATCTGTAAAGCAGTGATGTCCAGTCTGGTCCACAAATGTCCATTGTGGCTGTAGGTCTTCATTCCAGCCAAGCAGAAGCTTCATATAACTAATCAACTGTTTGAAGCCTGAGATCCACTAATTAAACAATGTGTTTCTGCTTGAGTGGAAAGAAAACCTGCTGCCACATTGCCCCTTTGTAGATAAGACTGGGCAATCCACCTTTTAGCATCACTGTTGGAGCAAAACCATTTTTATGCATAATTTGAAAAAATCATTTACACCGTGTCAAAATTTTCTGAAAATGGGCAAACAGAGATGATCTAAAATGAATTTAGTCTTAAAATCTCATTAATGTACATTGATGGTTATAAACACAATAGATCATTTGTTAATCATCACAATATTGACCTTTGAAATGACGATATTTCTCTAACTAATCATTGCATATGTATGTATTTATTTAAATTTGTGCACTGTGTGTACAGTAAAAACCTAACGGTAGCTGAGGGTGGTCTCCTCTGTCTTTATAGCACTTGCAGCTGAAGGTAAAAACAATTTAACAATTCTTTACACTTCCAGGCAAGGATAACGTCACCAAAGACAATTACAAACCAATAAGAATGTGCTAGTGTGGTGTGTTGATGTGTTTAGAATTAATACTTGGTAAAAAGTTGGCCAAGGTATTCTACTTAGGAAGATGATTTTCATTAAAAGCAATGCAAATAACATAATGTGGGCAGTAACAGAACATTACTCTGTGCGAGCAAGGCCAAGGTTTCTCAGTCTTGTCTTGACCATTGTGTTTGTGTAAACTAAATTTATGTTCCACTGGGCAATCGAGGAACCCCGCGCTAGAAGCATCCTCTGACATGAAACATCAATAACAGCGGGCCTTTGATATGCAGATGCTGAAAACAGCTGTCAGTCTGTGGCTTGGGTAGAGTAGACCCCCCGGGAACTCAAGTGAGAGTCTTACAGAGCAAGAAAGTCACAAAGCAGACTTTTGGCTCGCACTCGCTGTCCTTGTCAATTGGAAAAGCAGCCGGTTGATTTTTCTAGCACTTCACTCAAACATGGCGTAGTTAGGACTCAGTACTTAGACGGAGTGGGTTGGGCATAAACCTCTTCTTTTTGGAAAAGGGCAACAGGGGTTCTCGCTTAAAGAGTGAGTAATTGTAGCTCGGGGCACTTTTTCTTCAGAGAGCAACTTGTGAAAGCCTCACTCGCTTTTAAGTTAAGAGAACCACCAAGTTTGTCCAGAGAAGTAGGAGTGAAGTGCATTGTGAAATGGCCAGGAGCTCAGCTATAAAGAGCATGAGGACTGCGAACAGTGGCTTAACTAGAGTCTTACGTGTCCTGGTACTAAAAAACAGGCTTCTCATTGGAAAATGTCCTTAAGCAAAACATTACAACATAATTTTCTTTCCTCACCATCACTGAGCCTCAGCCGAGGTATGACTGGTGTGGTCTAGAAGGTGATATCACTGCCCTCCACACAGCAGACTGAAACTGGATTCCCCTCTTGGGCAAACACACATTAAGAGTCTCTGGGCAAGACCATGTTCACTTATATCTGTACCATAATTAAACTGGAAGTGAATCATTCCAGTTATGTAAATGCAAATGTAAGGTGTTCTAATGTGGGCTTATGGTCCAACATCTTGTATGATCTTGTATGATGAAACCCATCACAAATTTCAAATTTATGACAAATTATGACCACTTTTATGTTGCAAGTTCAACCAGACTGCCACCCTTATTATTAAGTTATCAAAGCATGGGTGTATAAGGGTTGAAGGGTATAACTGAACTGAATTCCTTTATCATCATTGTACACAGTACAATGAGAATCAATGTGCTTTCAATCAATGAGATTTCAACCAATATAATCGGTGTAAATCAGTCTAGAACCGGTGTTTGTTCTCCTACACGCTCGCCATTTGCTGACTTTTTCTCTTGGCTGCGCTGCCGCTCGGCCGCTCTCCGGAGCCCCTCCCTCTGCGGGTTTTCCCCACCCGCTTGTGGGCGGGGACTATTCTGAAACTTCTCTGGGTTCAAAGATCTTTTGTTTTTTCGTTTGTTTCTACGACCTAAAATAAAAGAAATGTGTTCATTTTTGTTCTTTATGGTCATTTGCGTGTGACGCCTTTTTTAAAACCCCAGTAGCAATTATTATTATTATTATTATTATTATTATTATTACTACATGTTTTTTAAACTACATAAACTTTGGTTCTGCGTGACACCAAACAAAGCTCAGCATGACGTCTGACACCTCAAGCATCAACACAAACCGGGGGAACTTCTATATAAGGAGTTATTTGGCTGTATGATGATTTAGTATTTGTTTCCCTTCTGGCATGGATCCGTGCTGCTCGCGTTCTAAGGGTTAAAAAGAAGTAGAATGTACAAATAGTGCAAAAGGGTTCCTATAAAGAACCCCTCCTTTGCTGCTCACCTGGTAGTCTCATTGCGTTTCCTGCTTTTTTCCTCTGAGCCATTAAAGCTATAAATTAAAGGCCAGAGTTTAGTCCATCTGCAGGCATTAAATCAATGCTCTTCTCGATGTTGTTTCCATGCTGGAAGCTGAAGAGGACAAATGAAACGTGCTGCTGTTGTTGTTATGCTCTGTCTTCCCACACTCCAGTTTAAAGGTTTTTTCTCTCAAACTCGAGAGTAGGCAGATAATTATGTCAGAGTCCTTGAAGAGCACCAGTATATCTTTCTCTCCTGGCTTTTCTCTTTCTTCTCTCACTCTCGTAGTGTTTGCCCCTGACTAATTTAGGTTAAAGGCTTATTACATTTCTTCATTTTTGGCTGGCTGGCTGGGACTGGGAGGTCAGGCCTTTTCTTATTCCTTCATGTTTCACATTTATTAATAGAACAGCGTCAACACACACACACACACACACACACACACACACACACACATAGCTCGGAGGATCTCATTACTGTCCATTCACTCCTTAATTCATTTACACCTCTTGCTCCCATCCTTCAGTCACTCTTGCTTTAATAAAAGGGCAAACACCCATAATCAAGATTACAGTAGGCCTTGAGACTGTTAGAAATACTTAATACTCTCTCTTTCTGCTCCACTGCACCACTCCTCTTCTTCAGTATGTTGGGGACAGATGCAGAAAGTGTAAATGTCTCTCAAAAGCGCATCCTGTAACCATCTGGCTTCTGCTGCCTTCCTTTCATCTGCCTTGATACGATCTAAAAGTGTCAAATGTTTCCACAAAGCCAGTGTAATAGCTACTCACACACATGTTTACCTGAGTCTAGAGTCCTGCAGGGCTGGTGTCCTGCACATATGGAAGTTCCCCCAGTTTGTGTTGATGCTCGAGGTGTCAGACGCCATGCTGAGCTTTGTTTGGTGTTCCTGTGTCACGTAAAACCAACGTTATTGTCATTTGTCAATAATTGTACGTTTGTCAATTAATAACAATAATAACCACTACTGGGGCTTTATGAACATAAAGAACAAAAATGAACAAATTTTAGGACTTAGAAACAAACAGAAAAAACACAAGATCTTTGAACAAGGGAGAAGTTTCAGGATAGTCTCCGCCCACAAGTGGGTGGGGAAAACCTGCAGTGGGAGGGGGTCCGGAGAGCGGCCGAGCGGCGGCGCGCCGAGAGAAAGAGCAGCAAAAGGTGAGCGTGTAGAGAACAAACACCGGTTCTAGACTGTTTTACACTGTTTATATTTACTGAAATCAGAGTTTACTGAGTTCTAAGGGTTAACCTGCTCGGACACACCTGATTAAACCTCTTTGTTAATTGCGAGATGTAGTGGGTTTGTTTGAGTTGGCATACTACCAGAACTAGAACCTCCAGGCCTGGAGTTGTGCACCCTTTGTGCTACCCTTTGTGCTACAGTTCTTAAAATAGCGCTGCCAGAAAGGGTTCTTGGTGTGATGCTTTTCCATGGATGGTTCTTTAGAGGTCCACTTTTATAAATGAGATGTGTGAGTGTTAAGAAGAGTTTTAAAGTTGAAGTTTAGTTTGTTTTTGCTTGTTAGCAGCAGTAAGTGACAGGGGATGTGCAGCCAGAACTCCCAAGAAAAAAGTAGTGAACTCCCAAAGTTATGTACTTTATGAGATGGTAGAAAACAAGCAAGTAAGTAGAATAAAACCACATTCTCCTTAAAAACAGGATGGACAACTTAAGAACCAAACTTCAGCCAGGGGCCCCCCATGGTGGCTAGGCAAATTTCAGCAGAAAACTGGTGCCATCTCTGCCTGACATACCATTCAATACAACAAATACCATGAATTATCGTTGTGTTATTGGAGCAAATGTCTCTGACATCGATACTTTTCTGGCATCTTGATATTATCAGCCAGCTGATGTATTGCTCAGGCCCAACTCACTGTCATTAAAATGACTTTAGAGAACCGGTAAAAGTGACAGTTACTACAGAAAAGTGACACATTAAAGAAAAAAACTAATGAATGAGTGGAAAAACATTAGAAGTGCAGATTTTCCCTGGTGTACTACATAATACAATTAAGTAATTAACACTCTTAAATGCTCTGAACGTTTATTAAAGTACTGAAGGTGCAGAGTAGGATGGCCAGAGGAAAAGATCTAGTGAGGGTCCAGGGGCAGGATGGCAGGAGCTTCAGTTCCAGAGACTGATCAACTGGCCACTTCAGTAGGAACACTGACTAAAGTAACCTGTGCATTCAGATCTATGGAACAGGACTGGAGATTGGGGTCAAAAGTTTACATTCAGTGAGTAGCTGTTTCTGTACTGAGAATATCATGGCATTACGTGATCAGACTGTGTCACCAAGGACAGCCCGTCCATAACAGACTGTATTACAGTAGGGCTGTATGACCATCTGAGAGGTCAATGGTGCAAAAACCACAGGTGCTGGACTACAGTGAAGTGGAAAGCAGGTCAGATAAGTCATCCTTTACCAGTTCTCCATAAGTGGATGAGGACATGTTTGGTGTTCAGGAGTTCAGAAAGATACAGGCCTAAATATTTAAGCGAGGGGATCCATCACTGAACCTCCAGCTTTTGGAAAAGTGGAGATATCTTTTGGAAGAGAGGTGTTCCATCCCTCCAGGCCAGTTCCAGAGATGTGGGGAGTCTACGCCAATGTATTCTGGTTGCTCGTGGCCATCTGACACCTTGCCTACTGTTTTTTCTTTCATTTCTGTCTTGTTAAACTCTTAAACTGGCACAAACAGCTTAGTACATTGAGCCCACACTGTTCATGCTTTTGGAGAAACACAAGGAATGGAACAGTAAGTGAGTAGCTGAATAAAGTGTGTTGTCTTGAACACAAAACTTTAATGAAACAATATCTGTATCTGCCTCTCGCCTGTCTTTTTTGTTCCTGTGGAGCTTAATTTGACCAACAGAAGAGGGAGGAACAGAGACAGAACCGGAGAGACAAACACAGAGACATATTTGTCGCTGGGTTGTCTCAGGGGATGGCTTAACACCCAGCGGCCGGCCTGTGTATTTTTCCAGGCACTGAGTAACAGCAGAGAAGACCTCACTACATGCACAGCTTGCTCCTCGTCAACCATTTGCGTCGCCGTAAAGCAAAGCGTAAAAATCATCTGCTAAGTCTGTGAAAGAATCAGAGCGTGGAGACGTATAATTTCTGATTTAAGAGACTGAGGTGCTCCGTGTTTAAAAAGCAATAAAAACATTAACCAGGGAAGAGAGAGAGAGAGAGAGAGAGAGAGAGTGTGTGTGAGAAGCTCTGGGGTGCCTGGGAGGAGATGACTCTGCTGCACCAGATTGGCTCGACCTGTGGAGGTGAAGTGCCACCGCTGTGGTCAGAACACAATGGGCTGGTAGAGATGAGCCGAATGTGCCTCGTCCCCCTCGGCCGCGTGTAGGCAGAGATATGACACCCTTCGGCACGCACGGACGTGGTGGAGCGTGCTCGGCCTCCGAAGCTTCTCACTTAGGCCGCTGTTCTCCCTGAAGCTACAGCTAATCCTTTTGCTAAGAGCTGTTCTCTGCGGAGGTCGGTGCTTTCTGAGGAAGCAGAGCTTCGATAGGTGTGGTGACCAACTACACAGGCAGACCTTGAGGATACATTAAAGGGCCCATATCACTGAAAAAAAAATCCTTTCGTTTTTGGAGGAAAAATGTTGTATGTAAAACAGAAACATTATCAGAGCTCAAAATCTACCTTTCATTCAGTAAAATAGCCAGTTTATGCAAAACAGCCAGCTTTGAATAAACTGTTTTTGTGAAGTCACAAAAACCAACCCATTTACATAGAATGTGTACACCTATTCAGCCTACAGCAGTTTAGTTCCTCTCCTTCATACCGAATTTGTAGAGTGTTTTAGTCAGCTACTTTTTGAGAAGAGGCACAGTACAGGGCAGCCAATCAGAACAGTTATTTATTTATTTACAAATATTTATATATTTGTAAATATTAATTACGTACAGCAATTTTAAAGGCACAGTAAAAAACAACTTGTTTAATGGTTAAAGAAAAGTTGGAATATGGGCTTATAAAAATGGTAATGCCTGTTTTTGATATATGAATTTATATAAAAATACAAGTGTCAAATGGGGAGCTTAGGGGAAGGAAAACAAGAAAAATGCAAAAATGGCCCCTTTAACATTATTTGTAATGTAGTGGCAGGTATTTTAACATTTAATGAGTT
>JBBPCZ010152540.1:0-18567 GCA_037974445.1 Brycinus macrolepidotus | reverse complement strand
CCCACAGAAACTCCAAAATCTTGTGGAAAGTCTTCCAAGAAGAGTGGAAGCTGTTATAGCTGCAAAGGGGGGACCAATTCCATGTATAGAATGTCATTAAAGTCCCTGTTGGTGTAATGGTCAATATTTTCCCAATACTTTTGTCCATACAGTGTAGCTAACGCTACCTTAGGACTATGTGATCATTCTAAAAACTGCAACTGGTACAACATCATACATTTCCACTTTATATTCTGGTGCATGCAAGTGGTCATCCAACAGTGGCTGGTGAATTTATCTTTGCCTAAAAGTGTAAAGATTTAGCATGTTTCTGTAAGTCTGAGTTCTTCAATCAGCTGCTGGCTTCAACTGTAGGTCTTGCTAAAACTAATCCTAACCCTTCATATTAAGACACAACTCAGAAGTAGTGTTGTCAGTTGTTGCTGTAGTAAAAAGTAACGTCCCAATCATGTCCTGTGGTAAACAATAATGTCCCAAACATAGGCTATAGATATGTGAAAGAAAATGAATATTGCTCCAGGTAAGCTAACACAGCTGCGAACTGACATAAGACTTGGAACCTCACCAAAATAGCCCACTCAAACCAGGCTTGCTAACCCAAATCATTGTGTTAAAGTTTAATAGTAGACTTACTTTTTCTTATTTGGCTAACAAAAAAAAACGACACATGACATCAGAGGTCTGTACTGCTGCAAGATTGTGGGTGTCTTTTTGAGGCCACTTGTGGACATGTACACTGTCCAGCCAACAAGAACATCTAACAAGTTATTCCTATGCACTATTACTACTGTTCTTTTTAAACTCTTTACTACCTTATCTTTATTCCTCTTGTTGCACTGAGCATGTATATGACAAAAGAATTTCCCTCGGGATAAATAAAGTTCTTATCTTATCTTATCTTATCTTAAACACCAGATACCAAAAATCTCTTATTTTCTCTGAATTTTCAGAGATCATTCAGTATAAAAAAGGATAAATGATTATAAGGTTTAAACTTAGCACTATCAGTTGGGCTGGGTCAGATCTCCAAGTCATGATTATGAGTTGGATTCAGACTTCAATTTCACCCCAGTGCAGACCTCTAAAACATAACCCAAGTGTAGAATTTTTGTTGTTTTCATAAGATCCATAATGTGTCTCAATTAATGTTTTTTTCTGCTTTCTCTTATTATTTCAACTTTACACTGGGGGAGACAATTTTTTTTCATTTTTCTCTCCCATGCACCCCTTAGATTACACTCCTGACACAAACACACATACATAGAGAAAAGAAATATGACACAAGAGCATGCCTCTGGCAGGAAAGCATGAACATGAGTGTGTCGTGCCTCGTGACCAGCCCATGTTGCTCTGCAGCATGGTACCCAAAGTGCCCTCACCCACTGGTCACCCTGTTGGCCGTGGGCTAATGCCCGCTGCTCCTGCTAATGAAACAGAGCCAGCCAGGGAGAGGGTGGCTTTCATCTCCCACAGAGAGCAATCAGAGCTGTTAGCTTGTCTTTGGTCGTGGCTACAGCGTGTAATCAGTAGGTTTTTTAAAGCTTGTTAAATGTATGAGGGCAAGTGGGTGCATCCAAACCACATGAGTTAACTCTTACAAGGTGCACATCAGTGGTCCTAATGCAAAAGCATCTTGCAGTTAATTGTTAATTACTGCTCACTTGTAGCTCACTGAAACAATTCTAAAGTACATCTCTTAAATTAAATAATTACATAACCATGTCATTCACTGAACTATTCAGGTGCTGCCCACAAATGTGTCCCTTTGTAGCTACTATCATGAGTTTGAAGTTTTATAGAATATCAGCTCAATGGTAACTCAGTTTTTATCAAATGCATACAGAGTGCATTTTCATTACGTAATGCTGAGTAAAACGGAAAAACAGCAAAATTTACTAATCAGCTCGTTCTGAGCACATTCAGGCATGGCCTAATATTAAAATTAGAATACTTGATTGACGTCCCTCTATCCAACGTTCCGTGCCTACTATTCAGTTCTTACAGCACTAAACAATAATGTGAGCAAGGAGGAATGGGTAGAACAGGCACTAAATAAGCAGGTGTTGCTATGTGAACCCTGATATGCTCTGTGAAACCTTTATAAGGTGACATCTTAAAGAAGATAAGGTTATTCACTTTACTGCTGGAAGTCCAGTGAAAGTACATGGATACATGGCATGGATAGTTGGATAAGCAGACGAACACTAGCTTCCTGGGTCTATTAGTTCTAGTTCCTAGCTTTCGCTCAGCAAGTTTCTTCTACACAAACACAAGGAGACCAAAAGGATATTTCTAGCTTTGTTAAAGCTGGTTGGGTGGGAGGAACCAGATCAGCCTTATGACTGGTGAGGGTACTGCTTTTTCAAGCTCTACCCAATATAAGGACCATCCAGTTTACATTAGGAGGAGAGAATTTTGGCAAAATATGCTGACCATTTACTGGGCACTGGAACATTATACACACACTTTGTACACAATATTGTGTGCCCACAAGAGTGAGGTTAACATCACTGGAAAGATAATAAAATGGTATGTTTCCAGTTTAAAATGCTACTGCTAGCAATACTGTTTGCAATGTAACTGACCAGTGATGACCAATCACTACAATGTAGTCAGTCAAAAGCAGCTAATATTGTTTTGTTTTTGCCAATTTTCTGTAAACATAGAAATAGTACACAAAAAATGCAATTATGTGTGAAGTTTGGATAGGCCAGTTATGAAATAATGTAATTATATTTAACTTATAAGTATAATGATTGATTGATGATAATGTTAATGATTCATTCTTTTTTTGTTGAATGGATAAATGGTTACATAATTGAATGAGCATGTAAATGAACATGTGAACGAGTGAATGACCACAGAAAGTCAGACGGAAGCCTCCTTAAGTGGGGATCCATAGTGACAGCGTCTCGTGGGGCTTTGGGGAGGGTGGAGTGGGCGGAGTCTGGTTTGAATCCCACACTTACTGTCTCGCTCTCTCCATCAGAGACAGGCTGAGACTCAAAGCCGTGGTGCAGCGAGGAATACACCCAGCTCTGGTCCTCTGGAGGCTGTTGTTACACCACCCAAACAAAAGCAGGGGGCGCCAGACAGGCGCACACACAGACAGAGATGGCCACGCAGCACGGACAGCACGGGAGATAGACAGACAGAGAGCAAGAGCATGAGGTGATTGGAATCAACATTCATTCATTCATCCTTACTGGCTCAGATGAAGTAGAACAGAAACCAGAATTCGATCTACTCTGGCTTGGACGACAAACTTACCTGTCATGCACTATATATACATAAAAAAAAATCAGCACTACTATATAAAAAATATCCATGACTACAACAGCACTACTGAAGCAGTACACTATGTAGGCAATTTGGCAGTTTAAGCCATAGCCTTTCTTCACATCATCATTTTTCCCAGTAATCAGACAAGCATCTTGCTAATCTTCTAGCTCATACTTCTAGTTTACCTTCTAGCATCAACAGAGGCAACTACATCTAACAGATGAGCTAAGAGGATGAAACTGCCCACAGTAGCTACATCTGCAATTCATGCCTCTTTGTTAAAGTCCCAGGGAACCTAAATTCATGACTGAAGAAGTAAATGCTGGATTTGTGGACACACAATATGCATGCAGGCCCTATGAATATTTGGGATGTGTGTGCCAAAATTCCTATCCTATGGATATAAACTGGCCGAATTTTACATATGCATAACCCTCACCAATCACAATGCTGATGTTGCTTGTCCCTCCCACAGTATTAATTACTATGCATAGTAAAAAAAAAAAAAAAGAAAATGTAATGCAAGCTAGCAAGCAAAGGCAAACTAACAAGGGAAAGTAAACAAGTTAATGACAAGTCAATTAGGAAACTAGTGAGCCAAAGCAACTTAGTGAACGACAGTAAACTATCTAGCAACACCTAACTATAATGAGGGAAAGTCAACTAGCAAGTGAAAGCAAACTAGCGAGAGAAAGCACACTAGCAAAGGGAAGACGACCGAGCAAGAGATAATTCCATCAGCACTCGTGACTGTGAGTGATCTGGTGGTGGCACGTCTGACTGATTCCCAATATCAGCATGGGTTTTTTGCACATGCTGGATTGAATAACATTGATTCTCATTTTTGTATCATTGTCTATAGTTCTGCTGGAATAGTGTAGCATTTGGGACAGTCTAGGACAGGGAGATGTCAGTCAAGCATGCTCATTAGAATATTAGGCCATTCTCATAACATTTTAAGCAGCATTTTTTCACATTTTTATTTTGTTTTGTTTGTTTTTTATTCAAACTTTGCTGGATGTTTAAAAGTACGCTCCAGTTTGGTTTCATAGGAACATTTTTTTATATTTTACACTTGTTCCTTGGGACTTCAAGACTCTTCACTTTGTTCACTTACAAAGTTGTCGTGGCTCGGGCTGAGTTTGCGTCGATGAGAAACGGGGGAATACACCCAATATCTCCCTTCAGCATACTGCCAAAACACACACACACACACACACACAACACAGGGTTGGAGGTTTACAGGAAAAGATGAGAGAGGGAGTGTCAGTGGAAAAGAAAAGGGTGTGGGTTGTTTTAGGAGAAAAATAAGAGTAAAAATAGGGGGGAGAAAGAGACATTAATAGATGGTGAAGATGAAAGATATAGTCTAAAGCTTTTAGAGTTAAAAGGACAGGGTGGAAAAAAAGAAAACCCAACAGTGACGATGAAAAATGAAAGCAAAAACAGCTGTTTTCCAAATGCAGGAGGATGAAAGGGAAATGGGATGCTGAAATAAATAATGAATTAATTAAATGAAAAGTGGAGATGTACCTGATGAGATCAAAATGACTATTATTGCTGGGCCTGAACATAGCTCTCTCTCTCTCGCTCCCCACCCCCCCCCCCCGCCCCCACACACACAGACTGAAGTAATAAAAAGTGTTTTAGCCAAGGCTGCTTTTTACATGAAGTGCAATACATTTCATTCAATCAGAACAGAGCTCATTTGCATATATGCATATACAGCCTGTTAATGCCGTTTTTCTGTCTTTAAGAGATGTTTGAAAAAACAGTCAAGTAAATTATGAGTGTTTTGGTTTCTAAACCCACACAAATAATACAGTTCTTAGGGGAAGATGAATAAGAATAAAATATATATAATAAAACACATGGTAAATGTAGGATATGGGCCCTTTAAAATATATAATATTTAAAATTGTGGGGATTGCAGCTGGCCATGTGTGCACTGAAAAAGAAACACTGAACAATACTTAAAGCTAAAGCGGAAAAAAGCCAAAGTGAGATTATCTATCAAGTAGAAATATTCATAGAGAAGTGCTACAGGCGCAGAGATAATTACTCTTCTCAGGGAAGACTAGGTTTAGATTCATCGCCTTGATTGAAGAAATTTGCACAAATATTTCTGCCGTGCTCAAGCGTGTGATAAACAAAACTGATGTGTGTACCAGCATGATTACAGGAGCAAAACACTCTGTGAACAGCAGAGCACAGCAAAACACCACACAGCAAATGTCCAGCTTTTCTGCAAGGCATCGGTACAGCAGAGCCTTTACCTCAGAGAGAGCAAGAGAGAGAGAGTGAGAGAGAGAGAGAGAGGTAAAGAAACAGAGAAAAGGAAAGAGAGAAATATTGAAGTAGAGAGAGAAGAGAAATACAAAGGTGGAGAGAGAGGAGAGGTAAAGAAACAGGGGAAACAAAGGAAAATACAAGGCAGAAAAAGAGAGAGAGAGGTAAAGAAACAGAAACAGAAATTGAGAAAAACAGGGGTAGAGAGAGAGATAGAGAGGGAGAAAGGTAAAGAAACAGGAAAGGAAAGACAAATACTGAGGTAGCGAGAAAGAGAGAGAGAAGAGAAATAGAGAGAGAGAGGGGTAAAGAAACTGAAACAGAAAGAGAAAAATACAGGGTAGAGAAAGAGAGAGGTAAAGAAAGATAGGAGCTGTATTTTGTCTACAGGCAAATGAAACTGTTCATACTACTGAACACTATGTGCAGAGCCACGTGCACTAGCTTATCTAAAGAGAAAGTTGGAGAGAAAAACTGATTAAAAAAGAAATAAAATCAGAGATATTTGTTTTGTAGCCTGATGGCAGTCCTGCTGTCTACCACTGAAGAGCAGACAGACAGACAGACTGGATCGGGTGCTGCAGTGAGTCATTTAGATGAAGTTGTGAAGCAAGAGAGCACACCACTCAGATAAACACACACACTCTTTTTGTATAGAGAGGAATAATACATGCTCACACACACTCACACACACACACATACAGTGTTACCTTTACAGTTCCACTGTATCATCCAGACTGCTTCCCTGTGGAACATTTAACATTATTCTTCCCTCTCTACATAAAGTCTCACAGTTAAAGGAATTGTTCAGCAAAAAAAGCTAATTTTCCTCATATCCCAAATGTATTCAGTCAGCCAACATGTTTGGTATCTTAAGTTTGCATCTTTTTATTTTAAGACTGGAGCTACAAGGCTAATGTAGTGAACAAGTAATTATACCTTACTGATTAGGAAGCATATAAATACAAATCGTTACAAACTGTGTTAAGTACTCACATATAGATTTGCTTATGTGGTTTCTGACAATGTATGCCAATGTTATCTGGACAACTGGACAAAAGTATGTCACATAATTATAAATGGCAATGGCAGCTTAAATCCTGAGATTTTTCTACAGTTTTTTATGGATAATGGGATGTCCTACAGTGTCAGAAACCACATAATCAAGTCTATTTGCAGTTTGCTACTTGTTAGCCTTGTGGCTCCAGTGCAATACTAAAGAAACCAGCTTCAGACCCCAAAACATGACTTACCAGATTGACTTCATTTGTGGTAAGGCAGAACCTCTATATATTTGGTTTATTGGTGCACTGTTACATTAACTATGGTTAGCCATCTTTTCCAGCTAACTCAAAGTTTTAATGTCCCAAATCCCCCCGAGTGTTGTACACTTTAAGCCCAACTTACAAAGTAGATATTGGTGGCTGGCGTAACCTCCTCCTCCAGAGAGCCCTGGCTGAAGGACTGTGAGAGCAGCCTGCCCTGCTCTGACTGGCCCCCGCTGGGTTTGGATCTGGGGGATGTGTAGGAGGGGGTTTCTGGCTTGGGGACAACCGTGCCTGCCTGGGTGCCTGCCTCCATGGCAACCGCTTCCAAAGGGACAGTTGCCAGTGGCAATGCAGACTGAGGGACAGCTGCTGTCTGCGGAAGTGACGGCGTCTCCGGAATGATATCATCCAGGATCTCGGTCTCGCGGATTTCAGTCACAACTTCCACCAGCTCACTGCAGTAAACACAGACCAGCGCTTCAACAGGAGAAACAAGGAACTACTTATGTCAATATAACTTATAACTTATATGGCATGGTGTATTTCATACTGAGCATTTCTGCAGTTTTTATTAGATTTATTTAGACTTTATTTTTAATATTGTTCTTGTCTGTGTCTATATTTGACTCTGTGTGTCTGTGCAGTCGTAACATAAGCAATTTCCTCTGGGATCAATAAAGTTTTCTGATTCTCATTCTGATTCTGAACAAGCTTTGACATTTATTACAAATGTTTTGCTAAACTAATTGTGTGTATGTAATTAATTACATACACAATTACAGTTATATACATAATTGGGTGCATATTGAATTATACTGACATTGAAAGTGATTTACAATGTGTATTGAAAGGTCTGAGTCAGAATTTCTAACTTGTGTACGTCAAGATAAAAACTGAAATCATGATAAAATAACTCCTCTTCTACTTATAAACACAATTATGGCATCAGTTGGAAGTTTAAAATCCACATTTTCAAGAGAAGTCAATGAGTGATAAATAATCCATATAAATTTACATCCTATACTGTCATCTTACTGTCATCTTAAAGACTGGCAATCAGAGCATGTAACCCCTATAATGCCTAATGTATGAAGAGTGGTTGCTAAACAATTTAACACTGTTATAATTAATAGTGTGATCATACTGTTGGCTTTAACTGAATAGTTTGGCAAAAGACAACATTTACAGAAGTGATCCGACATATTTGGTGTCCAAAATATTCCATGTTATTTTAGCGCTGGAGCTACGAGACTAACCAACATTAGAAGTCAATAGTCACCCAAACTATTTCGTAAAAATACATCACCAAAACCTCTCTCAGCTTGCTCAAACCATATCCAGCTCTTCATTAGGATTCTCCAGGATGGTTTAGGATTTAGTATGACTTACTCTGAGCTATAAAATGAACAATGAACTCTCCACTAGAGGCAGGCCTTTCAGACAACACCAGGGCTGGTATTCATAAAGCGGGCATAAGGAAGACTGATCAGTGGGTCCAATTCCTCTGTATTAAGGATGGTCATGTCTTAAAAAACTGATCAGCACTTCTACTCCTGAGTTGGTCTGTAAAAAAAACCCCAGACCCTGTTGTCTAAAAAGGCTGCCTGCAACGATTGCCTACACAGTGAAGTTTTGTTCATTTTTACAGTTCACTGAAAGTTATGCAATGCTCTAAACCAAATCGACAAATTACTTAATGAAGAGCAGGATATGGTTTGAGTTGAGATAATTTTTTTGGACATATTTATTTAAATGATTTCACTAGAAACTATAGACTTTTAGTGTTTGTTAGCACTAGAAGTAGCTTCAACCCTAAACTAAAGAAGCTAAATATTTTACACTTTCTTTAATCAAGTAAAGTTACTGCACCTTCTTTCAGTGCAGAATAAAATAACCAGTGACATAACTAAGAGAAAAATGTAGACCCCTAACATGTCTTGGCATATCGGGTGGAAAACTGTATAAATTAGATTTTTTTGCCAGATTTTTTTCTTTAAATATTTTGCTTAAATATGCTTAAGTATTTCCCTTAAACATTTCCAAGTAAGGTATCTACAAGGTGTGTGTGTGTGTGTGTGTGTGTGTGTGTGTGTGTATGGGTGGGTGGGTGGATGGGGTGATATAATCACATTTTCAATTTAGAACAAAATAATTGATTCGATAACATCACAAAACTGAGCACTTATTATTAGCATTATTGAACTATATCACTTCTGCAATTGCAGACTGCATTGCTAAACAAGAAACGTAATACATTTCTCCCAGGCCAGAGCATTAACAGCAGGTGAGGTGACTTTGGGAAGACAATGCAGGCAGATGGCAGATCAAGCTTTCGGCACTAGAGTCTGCAGTAAAGCCCTCAGGACCATATGCTAGTGTCTCAGTCCCGCCTACTGAAGCCTGATCCTACAGCACAAATACAGCAGGGGGGGTTAATATAACAAACTATGATGTTTTAACTCTGTTAAATGATTTCCTTTAGGTTGATGGCTAACATGATGTACTGTCACATATAAAAATGGACAGAAGTGCCTAACATAGCTAAAAACAGCATGTCAAGCAGGGTTGGAAACCACATAAGCAAGTCATAATGTTATATTTTTGCCATTTCATCCAGCCCTACTTCTATTAGTCTATACTAGCTCCAGTGCAAAACTACAGAAACAAACTTGAGACATCAAACATATGCTTTACACTCCAAAGACAGTAATGTGAAAATGTCAGATCAATAAATACTAACATTTTATGTTGGGCAGCAAATCTGATATAATTGTAAAAAGTGATAGAGGACATCAAAATATGTGCTGAATTTGAGCAGTCAACACTCATTATACAGTATATACTCACCTGCTCTGTGTGGGAGGAGGGACAGGAGAGACTGCAGGTTCTTTCTGCACCTCCTCCTCTTCCCTCTCTCGCTTCACCTCTACCAGCACCGTTATAGTCTGCTGATCCTCCTCATGGACATCAACCACCCTGAATGGCCACCACACACAAACACACACACGCACACACACACAAACATTTAGTACCGCTGCACACTGATCTGTACCTTTCTTCAAATAAACTCTTCTGCAATTTTGAAAATCAACTCACCTCCCATCACTGTCTTTCAAACTCTGGGTTTGCCTCCTGAGGGGTTGAAGAGCAGACAACAGACGAAAAAAAAAACAATAGGATAGTGAGGGAAAAATGTTCTTCCTGCATCTAGATTTTTTTGTGTAGGTTTCAATGCTACCCCTTTAATGTATGGATCTTTCTCCAACCGTTTAGGAACCAGGGTCACATGGACTTGAGTTGAACTTGAGTTGTATGTTGTTCAACATACAACCTAACTTTGACTCGAACACCAATGACTGGAACTTTGACTCGAGCATTAAGACCTGAGGCCCACAGCTGAAGAAATGCCATCTGGCGGCAGACTGACTGTTTTCCATGTAAATGGATTTGTTTTCTGCCTTTCACATGATAGAACAGCATCTATGATGGGCTACATTTACAGTGAGGAGAAAATGTGTAAAACTGATTTTTCCCCAAACTACCTGGTTTACAGGACGGTAAACGTGGGAGGAGTGTGTGTGTGTGTGTGTGTGTGTTTGTGTGCGTGTGTGTGTGTGTACCTGTATCGAGGATGCTCTGTGGTGTCGGAGGGGGATCGCTCAGGGATGGATATGGATGTGTTGGACGACAGTGTGGTGGCAATGGAGGCTGTAGTAGCCTCCTCAAATGATGGAGGGGTGCATGGCTGCAGGCCTGAGAAATGGGAAGAGAGAGAGAAATAGAGACAGAGATAGATAGAGAGAGAGAGAGAGAGAGAGAGAGAGAGAGACTGAATATGAGACTGAATTGTGTTAGTATTGCTATTCTAACAATAGATGGACAGAGGAAGCATTGTCACACAACATTAAAGAAATAATTCTAACATCTTCATTTTACATTTAAAATCCAGTTCCATCCTCTTTCCAAATAATACAGCCACTGTTTTCCCACAGTAGTCACACTCAGAAGAATTAATTTAGCAAAAAGACCAGGTATGCTCAAACTTTTGGCCATCTTTGGCCATCACATTTTGAGCGGCCCTGTTTCTTTACGTTTGGCAGTCGTGTTCTGTTTACTCTTAAATGCATACCCCCATTTGAGATGTGATTTCTCACCCTCTACCATCTGTTTAATATACTATATTATACTTTATATACTATATTATATAAGTTTGTTTGTCAGTGAAATGTTTTGTAAGTTTTTCATTATCATAGGAGTTTGTAAATCAATCTGGGTTAGCTGTAAGTCATATTTATATAAACCACGGAATACACAGTTGACATAATAGTCATTAAAGGGTTAAACTGTTCTCATCCAGCTCACCGTCATTTTCCAGCACGGGGAAGCTGCGGGCTCCTCTCAGGTCGTAGATGTTCTGGTCTCTCTCTGAGGGCAGTTGGCTGGCTGACCATGCTGCTCCCGGCCCGGTGTGTTTGGGCACGGTCAGGGCTGCACGGCCTTTTTTAGAGGGAGAGGACTTCAGGGCTGAAAAGAGAGTGAGAGAAACAAGGTCAGACCAGCACTCATTCAATAGGCTCAGAAACATTCGATTTTAACATGTAACCTTCATATTTCAGCTACTAACTTAAATGTATATTATTTAAAAATACTATGGATCTTGCAATGAGTGAAACTGTGTGAGGTTCTTACAAGAGCTCTTTTTGAACACTGTACTGTGCATGAACTTGAAGAATCTGTCAGCGTAGAAATTTGGCCTGTGCACTGATACTGTGTCCTAGAGAAGAGAAGAGAAGAGAAGAGAAAAGAGAAGAGAAGAGAAGAGAAGAGAAGAGAAGAGAAGAGAAGAGAAGAGAAGAGACTGTCAATGGAAAAAACACTCAACCCTTAATAAGGTTACATTGATGATATCTCCAGGCTTTGGAGGGAAACCAGAGCCAGTAGATCCGTATCTAAAATCCGCTCATGCTCCTGATTAACCACTGCAGCTCCACATTACTCAGACACTCCCTCTTCTCACACTCATTCATACATACATGAGGCAAGCGAGTGGGATTACTCTGCAGGGCACAGTGCCATACAGATGGTGCCCTGCTTTTAATAATTCACCCTATGACAGCAGAGTGACAGAAAGCAGTCAATGATTCATATCCAAATGGCATCTAGTATACAGTAACTACTGCACTGAACTGTACAGTAATGGATTACAGCCTTCTGCCCTGTATTACAGTTTATAGGGCTTCCTGGACTATATCATAGCAATAGATGTAAGCATTGACATTTATTTATTCCCCTCCATTTCCACCCCCCTCGCTAGGACTCTCCCAATCAAATGATACCACCAACACTGTGAGGGTGAAGGCTTGCATGTGCTTTCTCCGAAGCCCATCTATAACAGTACCCCATACAGTGTCAGAAAATACATAAACCATTAGCACTTTGCATGCACTACATCTCACGGCATTGGTTTACTATGCAATCTTATAGATAATTACCAAAAGAAAAAAACATTGTAATATTTTGGTGCAAAAATATGTCTACAAGCAAACGTAATAGAGCAGAAGTGCCCAATCCGGTCCTGGAGGGCCGCTTTTCAGCACAGTTTGGTAAATTCAAAGCTCAAACACACCTAGTTTAACTCAGCTGTTAACTGCAACATTTAATGAGTGTGTTTGAGGAGGGGAGCTACCAGACTGTGCTGGACAACAAATCTCCAGGACCGGATTTGGACACTTGAAGTAGAGTAAGCAGGGCATTAGATATTAGATAGCAGTTAGCGAGAGTGTGGATGTCTTGGCTTCTAAATGAGTCTTTTCCTTTCACACTTACGCCATCATGGACCAGGGCCTTCCATGTGTGCTCCAGCTTCTTAATGAGTCTGCAAGAGAAATAGAAATAAATTCACTGAGCTGCAGCGTGCAAAAGCGCACACATACATTCACAGAAATGCAAAGTCAGGGTGGGATGTTTATTCTCACTTAATGCGTTCTTTCAGAGAGATTATGTAAGTGTGACTCTTAAACATGACATAACACCAAACATCACGGTGCAGCTTATGAACACCAAGCCCACTCATGCTAGATTAGGTCATATAAGCACTGGGGAAAACCTGCAGCTTGGCTATACCTGTTGCTATGATAGATATCAGGACTAGACAGGAATATGGACGGATAAGTGTTCATTACCTGAGCTACCATAAAGTATCAAACTGCATCTAGACATATTATTGCCCTTTTGCTTTACTATTATCAAGCAAATATCTAATTAATGCCATAGTTATAAAGTAGCTTTTCATTCATATAATTAGGCTTTTGTTATTGCTGGTGATGTCTGGTATTTAAACCATTAACAGGAGATGAATCTAAATAGAGTGTCGGTATTGCAAAGACTGCACCACAGTGATTTTTATTTAAATCAGACAGTGCTGTGGGTGTGAGATGAGCCTTCCTTTCAAGGTGCCTATAGACTATGAGATTTCAGATTTTATAAGGTTATTGCAAGCCACACTGTGTGACATGAAAATAATAAACTATGGATACCACATCAGGTTTGATGTATGTAGACTATAATGGTGACACCTACTGAAACATATTCTATGACGCAAGCCAATATACACGAATAAATCATTATCAGCATGCGTCATCTACCTGCGCTGCTGTATCAGTTCACCATTTCATGCTGCATTGCTTGGTTAGTAGATGTAGGTTGTAGTAAGAGTTACGTTGTGAGATGGTCATCCTAAATTTCTGACAATTTTGTTGCAGGCTATCTTTGGCACGACAACGACCTTATTTGAACCTCTCTTACACTGCAACATAGGACCACTGTTTTGGAGATATGGCCAAAGATATCACCACATTTATGACATTTGGTAGACGGCCTTATCCAGAGTGACTTACAATCATTAGTTACAGGGACCATCCCCCTGGAGCAACTGAGGGTTAAGCATCTTGCTCAAGGACACAATGGTAGAAAGTGGGGGTTTGAACCTGTAACTTAGTAGTCATTGGGTTCACAGGCAAGTGTTTTACCCACTAGGCTACTACCACCCCCATTTCTATCACATTGGTCATCTTTCGTCTGGGACAGTCTGAAATCACACAGTGTATACCCACCATAAGCTTGTATATGCTGTACCTGTATGACTGCAAGATGTCTATGATGCCGATAAAGAGCAAAAGTCTCTCTCCTTTCCCACTGACTGCTGGGATCCCCCCCATTCTGCAGAAAGATGAGAAAGATGGGTCATTAAGCACCCTTACAACCATCAAACCTGCTAACCTACTCCTTATCCATTCTGCTAGCTAGACAACAAAACCCTGAATGCAATGAAATGCAGATGCAGAGTTTTCTGTAATTAAACAGGCCTATTTTCGGACCCTAGATCGCAGGTACCGTTGGCGTATACAGTGTCTTGAAAAAGTGTTTATATCCCTTGAACCTTTCCACATTGTGTCACGTCACAACCACAAACTTCAATGTGTTTTATTGGGATTTTATTTAATAGACCAACACAAAATACAGCATAGTTGTGAAGTGGAGGTAAAATGATGCATGGTATTTAAAATTGTTTATAAATAAAAATCTGAAAAGTGTGGCGTGCATTTGTATTTAGCCCCCTTTACTTTGATACCCCTAAATAAAGTCCAGTGCAACCAATTGCCTTCAAAAGTCACCTAATTAGTAAATAGAGTCCACCTGTGTGTAGTTTAATCTCAGTAAAAATACAGCTGTTCTGTGAAGGCCTCAGAGGTTTGTTGGAGAACATCAGTGAACAAACAGCATCATAAAGACTAAGGAACACACCCGACAGGTCAGGGATAAAGCGAAGTTTAAAGCAGGGTTAGGTAACAAAAAAAATCCCAAGCTGTGAACATCTCACAGACCACTGTTCAATCCATCATCCAAAAATGAAAAGAGTATGGCACAACTGCAAACCTACAGAGACACGGAGCTAAATACAGGGCAAACATGGAAGAAAAACTGTTACAGGCGGCAAAAGACTTGAGACCGGGGCAGAGGTTCACTTTCCAGCAGGACAACGACCCTAAACATCCTGCCAGAGCTACAATGGTTTAGATCAAAGCATATTCATGTGTTAGAATTGCCCAGTCAAAGTGCAGACCTCAATCCTATTGAGAAACGGTTTCAAGACTTGAAAATTGCTGGTGCTCTCCTTCCAATCTAACTGAGCTGGTCCTATTTTGCAAAGAAGAACGGGCAAAAATTGCAGTCTCTAGATGTGCAAAACTGGTAGAGACATACAGTACTCCAAAAGACTGTAATTGCAGAAAAAGGTGGTTTGACAAAGTATCGACTCAGGTGGGCTGAATATAAATGCACGCCACACTTTCCAGATTTTTATTTGTAAAAAATTTTTGAACATCATGTACCATTTTCCTTCCACTTAACAGCTATTCACTACTTTGTGTTGGTTTGTCACATAAAATCCCAATAAAATACATTTAAGTCTGTGGCTGTAACGTAACAAAATGTGGAAAAGTTCAAGGTGTATGAATACTTTTGTAAGACTGCATGTGTGTTCATTTGTTTATGAAAAGCCAAGAGCATTTTTTTCCTGGCTACTGAAGTTAAATAAGGTTATCCTTAGAAAAACAGAAATACAGTTATCTGCATAAATTTATGCACCCCTGGTCAAATTATGATTTGTTGATTTTCTAAACAAAAAATAAGTACATATCCTCTACAGTGAACACAGCTGCAACAATGGACTGGAGAGACTGGATATATATATATAGGTGCTGATATATAGTACATGAGAAATTATCATGTATGTGTCTGTGTATGTGTGTGTGTGTGTGCACACGATTGCGTGTGCTCACGTGTCTTCTGTGTCAATGGAGTCTCCGCAGGCTGCTCCTCCCTGAATAGACTCCATGGCTGTGGAATAGAGCGCTCTCTGAGCCGCAGGCTTCTTCTCATCACTGCCACCCTGACAGCCCTCTGTCTGCTGCTCACGCTCAGCCTGGTCCAGGTTGTGCACACCCAGCAACAGGCTGTAGTCCATGATTTTAAAGCTTTCCAACACCTGTATAGACACAAACACGCACACACACGTCATATTCATTCCTCATATGTTTGACAGCACGCTGCAATCTACAATCTTAAAACTCTGCAGCACCTGTACAGCAATACACAATACATCCTGTTTATATAATATTATCTATTTCATGACATGGCTCTATGAGCAGCAGGTGGTCTGCAAATTTTCTCATGCTTCTCACCCTTGAATCAAAAATAACAAATACACCCTAGATACTAACCAGACAATCTCTCTGCAGCGTCTTGACGAGTGCATTGTAAGTGTCTGTGTCCAGCAGTAGTCCATCAGGCACGTCCTGCATGAAGTCCAGGTCTTTGAAAGTGGGCTTGCCCTTCTCTCGCTCTTTTTTAGATGCCCGGCGCTTGTAGGTGGAACCCTTCAGATCAAACTTCAGGTGCATGCGGATGACCCGTGGCAGGATGTTGTTCATCACCAAAATCCGAATATTCTTCCCTCCAGACTGAACACAGTACAGGCCGAAGAACTTGGGAAGTAACGTCCGAGGATTCTGATTCAGATTCTGACAGTAGAGAAGGAAAAAAAGAAAAGAAAAGGGAGAAAGGAAAGAAGAGAAGAGAAGCGAGGAGAAGCCAAGAGAGAAGAAGAGAAAAGTAAAGGAGAGAAAAGAAGAGAGGAGAGGAGAGGAGATGGAAAGACAAAAAGAGGAAAGGAGGAGAGAAGAGAGATAAGCTTGATACATTTTCATATTTTTTCATCTTTCAGTAACTTGGAACCGTATTAGTCATCACGTCTTTGCTGCTGTCTTGTTCACTTTATTCTGCCAGTGTTTCAAATTTTACACCATTTCAGATTTTACTAACAATAACCTGCCTGAGGTTACAGTGCTTTAATATATAGTGATGAAACAGTACTTTTCTAGATATAAATTTCCATGTGAACCCATGGCAAACAATTATAATGTGTTTTTATTATAAAATTGGAATGAGCTAATAGAAATGCTCCAAAAATTACTAATGTAATGTAAATAAAAAAAGTTGTAAAGCAACTTGCTTTTTAATTTGGACAAAAGTATGTGGACACATCACCACACCTGCAAAAGCCTAGTTGACATCCCATTTCAAAAATATTGGCATTAATAGGAAGTTGCTCCCCTTTTACAGCTATAACAGTGTCAGTGTATGTGCTCATTTGATCAAAAGAGCATTTGTGAGGTTATGTACTGATGCATGGCTTGCAATCAACCTTCCAATTCATCCCAAAGGTTTTTTTTGACAGCAAAGATATCTCATACCTTAAAAGCCAGGAAAACCCTAGAAGCAAGTCACAAACAAAATACTTTTCACTGACTCCTGAGAACAGTGCCCTTCCTCTTATCACGTCAAAATGGCTGCAAATCGGAAACCCATGGAAATGTTAGGTTTTAACGGCTATGCATCACACTGTCTACACGTAATCAAATCACCTGAGGCCGATGTTAACATCAGGTATGAAACTTATTTCTAACTGTAAGACTGGGCCGAATGATTGTTTTGATTCATTACAGCTGAATTAGAAGGCTTCTATCCAATATCAGCCCCATATGAAAATGAAATATATTGTCAAATGCTGTTGATACATGCAAAATATGAATAGAAAATGCTGTGACAAATTGTACTTGTTTTGCATTAGGTCCCTGAGTAGAATCTAAACCAGCATTTGTTTTCTCTTTCTTCTATCAATATCCTGTACACATCACACACACATTGCGCACACACACTGCCGGCCCTGTCAGCACCTCTATGGGTCTGGGGCACCATGGTACCAAGGCCACACTCATCCCTCATAATGAAGTGTTGGACAAACTCCAGGATGGAAGAGTCTGTTGAAATCTGAAGCAGACTCTGACACTGACTCATTTACACTGCCGCCCACTCTCTGCTATTCACTTCAAAACAGTCTACGCCCACTTAATTAGACACAGTCTGGCCACTGTCGGAGGAGCCGAGACCAGAAGACAAACAGCTGACTGTAACCTATTAAAGGGTTTATGACATTACCGTTACACATGCTGTAAATTCCCTGCGGTTAACATATTAGATGATGGATTTTGCATGGTATGCTTCTTTCATATGGGTGGAATATGAATTGTAAATCCCTCACATAAGACACATTTAAGCTAAAATGACTCCTTAACACTCGGTCACTGTGGTTTTAGTTTAAGCCCTCGCAACAACAACAAGATGACATCATCCACTTTTTAGCATCTTTGGAGTGCTGTTTACACTGCAATCACAAAGCCACAACAATAATTTGTCTATTTACATTATAATATTGTCCATACAGCTGCCAAAACAGACTGGTTCAAATGCATTGTTTTGTGATGGCACAAAAAGCCATGACATTTAAATTTATCTACCCTTTCAGCCCACTGCAGTTTAACTCCACCCATTCACCCTGCTTGTTTCAGTCCAGACTGCTTTTTGAAAGAGGCACAGTACAGAGCAACCGATCAAAACAGGGCTCATTTACAGGGGTGTGATGAAACGCTCAGCTCATGAGACAATACACAATGTTGGGTTCACGAGAACGAGATGAGACGAGATTTTCACAAGATTTTTCAGATAACTTTAAAGATGAAATAGATGACTGAAAAAAGCCTTTCATTTGACTGAAAGTCAAAAACACAAAACAATGCAGGTGCATTTTGAAATGATGTAACTGATCACT
>JBBPCZ010152511.1:0-18568 GCA_037974445.1 Brycinus macrolepidotus | reverse complement strand
GGTTAAATACAGAGGAAGAATTTCGTGCTGTTCACACTGTGTGCTGTGGTGTGTTCACGTATGACCGAATTATCACTTAACTAACAATGCCAAAACAAGCATTCACATGCTGATTATTTTTAATAAATAACAAACAGAAATGGCTAATTTGAAACTGCATAAATAACAGCAGAGAAGTCCACTTGAGCAAAAAACTTACACTCTCAAACTCTTGTTCAACTCTGTGTCTTGAAGCCTCCACTGTTGACCCAAACACAGAGAAGCTCCAAATAAGGGCATCTGTAAGAAAGGTGCCTATAGCTTTAAGAGTGCACCGGCGTGAGCAAAGGACTATGGGTGTGTGCCTGGCGTGATAGAAACAGGGAAATAGCATGCTAGGACGCTTGTATTTCTGTTTTAACTTACCGTTTGCTTTAGACCCCTCTGGCAGTGTTGCACCAGCCCTTAATGTATGTGTGTGCGTCATAACCGATCGTAAGTATCGAGTTCACATGGCACTGTTGCGCTGTTTCTGTTTATTTGTAGGATGATGCTAGATTTGCTTATGCACCTGTTAATAATGGTAGTATGCTAAACAGAAGGTTAAAAGGTTAACTACTTATAGTTGTGTTATTTATTCGGGCAATTTACTCTTGCGTGAGAATTGTGTTCAGCTGAACAGAACTAACTTGAGTCCTGAAACACACTGAATAATTACAGTTTATTGGTCTTGGGTTTGAATCCTAAGACTGCTAGTGGCACCACTGAGGTACCCTTGAGCAAGGTATCATCCCCACACACTGCCCCCTGGGTGCTGTGTTCCTGGCTGCCCGCTTCTTCACTTGGTGAATGGGTTAAATGCAGAGAAGAATTTCGTGCTGTGGTGTGTTCACGGATGACAAAATGGTCACTTCACTTCACTTCTAGTTCTACAGTAAGTATTTAGATATATATATTGCTGTTAATTTAGTTGTCTCAGCGAGTGCTGTCCTCCTGCAGCAAATCCTAACATTTTTGGGGAGTGTGGCCCCCCTTTCCACAGCATCCTTTTGTAAACATGTGCTAAACAGACACGCACACTCTCTCTCGCTCTCTATGAGAGAACTTTGAAATGGTCCTGGCTAAAAAGATTTGGAAGGCGTGCTTCTTCTTCGGTTTGCCTGGATGCTGGACGGCCATGATGGTGTTGTGGTCCATCTTTCGGGTCACCCTCTCATGCACAGTGAGCCGAATGCACGAAAGGTTGTGTCAGGAGGGAAAACTAGTTTTGTATCGACAGTTTGGGGTCAACAGTGTGTGTGTGTGGGTTGTGAGCAAGAGGGTGGCAGTGGAATGTGCTCTTCCACAGTACAGAGGTAGTTTATGGGCTGACTTTCATGTTATTTTACCCTGATTTGTTATTGTGCTTGTATATACCATCAAGTGGAGCTAGGAGGAGGGCTGATTGGTTCCTCCACTATGGGGTGGAGGTGGATCTTCTGTGCTGCCCGAAGGGACTGAGAGGGCGCATCCTGGGTAGGAGGGGGTAAGTGGGGCAGGGCTCTCACAGCTCCTGTGTTTGTATTGATATGGGTCTTTAAGAATGTATATTTGTCTATCATAGGGGAAGATTACTGTGCTCAGGCATTATGTAAAGTGTGTGGATTGTATCATTAAATGTTGACGTATTCTGTATAATAAAGGAAAAAAAGAACACCCGATCTTGTCTGATCTCGGAAGCTAAGCGCGGCCCTGGTTAGTACTTGGATGGGAGACCACCTGGGAATACCAGATGGAGTAAGCTTTTTAGTCCTGCCTTGGGTATCATTACATTCTTTCCTGTTTTGTTTTTTCCCCGTAAACAATTCAGGAAGAAAATAATGTGATAAGATAATGTTTTCATGCTTAACTCCTTGCTTCACTTTCAGCTCTTACAGCCAAAATCACTTAAGTTTCACCAGCACTTTTACCATCTGCAGCTCTCTAAGCACACCTAGTGTCTGCCGTCTGAAACGCTTCAATTTTCAACATCTTGTGCCCACAGCACACATTTGGAAAACACTAAGACATTATTGTTTTAGAAAAAAAATACATGGATTTCTATCATTATCATTACAATTTATCGGGAATGCTCTACCCTTCAATGTCTCAAACATCTCAACATTACAAGCTTTATCAACATCCAGTGACTGTGTATTTTCAACATCTTGTGCCCACAGCACAGATTTGGAAAATGCTAAGACTGAATTGTTTTAGAAAAAATATATACATGTATTTATATAATGATTATTAAAATTAATCAGGAATGCTCTACCCTTCAACGTCTTAAATATCTTAATATTTAAGTCTGTCCGCCCTTGATTTACTTTGCTAGACTGCATTTTGTAACGGGCATTAAATGACAAACTGCTTTTGGTGGAAATTATAAATAGGGCTGTGCTACACTTCCGATGCAAAAGTGACATGATACAAGTCTAAAATAGTTGTTTTTGGAGAGGAACAGAGTTAAGAGTTGTAGTTTTAATTAATGTTCACTTTATTTTTCAAACAGTGGTGATTGTGTTTCTTGCGCTGAAAATGCAATTTCAGCACAACAGGCCTCTAAATGGCTTTCAAAGTGCTAGAAACGCTTCTGGACCAAGGTTTCTGAAATGAAGTTGAAAAAAGCTGACATCACTTTTTTCCTAAACGAAAAACAATTATTTTAGACTTGTGTCATGGCAGAAATGCCTTTATGACATGCAAAATGTCAGCTTTATTCAACCACTTATTACACAAACCTTTGCAAAAAGCGCTTCAGAAACTGTAACCAGGTGTGCAATATGTGCTGGGAATGATCTTTTATTGTCCGCTGACAAGAGTTAATGGGGAATCATCAGCTCACACTGAAGTTCTGTCTTAGGATCTCTTTTATTTACATTGTACATGCTGCCATTAGGTGTGATTATCTGAAAACATGGGATTGGCTTCCACTGCTATGCAGATGACCCACAACTTTATATCTCTGCCAACCCAGACAATAAACATAGATTAAATAAGACTGAGGATTGTATTAAAGATATAAAAGACTGGATGTCACTTAACTTTCTTTTGCTCGACACAGAAAAACAGAGGTCTTTCTTATAGGTCCAAAAACTGCTAGAAACAAACTGTCTGGTCTAAAGCTTGATCTTGCTGGATCCTCAGCTGTAAAAAATCTTATTGTCACTATGGATCCTGATCTTTCATTTGATGCACATATAAGTACTGTTACTAAAATAGCTTTTCTCCCTCTACAAGCATTCCTTCAAACTGCACCTGTTAAGTAGGTTCTGAAACAAAGGTATTTTAGATGTGTATCAAGTCAGAAATGTCAGTCCGATGTGCAAAAAGTCAGCTTTATTCAACTTTCATCACACAAACCTCGTGCAACAAGAGCAAAGTGCACCTGTTAACTCTATTCTCTCAAAAACACTGTCCTTAAATGAAAAACAACTATTTTAGACGTTTATCATATCAGAAATGTCATTCTCATGTGCAAAAAGTGATGTCAGCCTTATCCAACTTTCATTACACAAACCTCATGCAACAAGTACCTCAGAAGCTGTTTAGAGGCCCAGCATGCTGGAATCGCAATTTATTAAAGTTAACGTCTTGTTCATTTCCAAAGAGAAGTGAATTCGTTCAGCTGACACATTCAACAAGAAGCTGTAAATTTGACATATATATACATATATATACATATATATATACATATATATACATATATACTCTGGAATATTACACTTCACATGTAAAGAAACAGAAAGGTTTTACCAGTACTAACCTATTTATGCAGAAATAAAACATCATAAACTTGAAAATCATAATGTTTTAGTAACAGAGTAAATGACAAAGGAATACATTCAATATGTAAAACAGATTAACAATACACATGCAGCTTACTTTTGACATTATGATTAGGAAAAACGCACAAACTGGTCCAAAACACAAGCCAGTGGAATAAGGCCTCCCTGGGATTAGCTCCAAGTTTATTAACCAGAGTACATTTTATTTGGTGCAGTCTTCAGGTGCTGGTGGTAGATGACTTCCTCCATAGTAGGCTTAATGCCAAGTTCTCAATGTATTTACAGCGGAAGTTTTCTGTGTAAGTAAAATTAGAAAAGCTGGAAGTTCATAATCAAAATAGGTATCCATTACCAGTGTACAGAGCTGCTACTTGTCAGACTGCACTCTGCTTTATCTTTGACACACCCATCAATGAAATATTTTTTTTTTTAAATTGCAATTAAAAATCGCAAAATATTCAAATGACATTCCACATATGTATAAGGTCAAATAAAGTAAAACAAATGCAAATGTAAAACTATTCCACAGACTGTCCAACAGTGAAAACATAAAAAGATTGTTATTTTTGTTATTACAAGTTCATATAATAGGAGGGCAATCAGTAGTGGGGAAAATCTGCTCTAACAAGGATCTGATTTAATTATGATTACTTTGGAAATGATTCAGTGCATCATGAAATCTGGAAATCAAACATTTCAGTTTAATGACTGGAACAGTTAATTATTTTAAAACTACACTGAACGAACAGTGTGACTGACTATTTACATAATATGGACAATTAAAACAAAATTACTTTTTATGACCCTGTTGTAGCTAATTCCCATCTTTACCACACATACAGCAGGGTCAATTATGTTCTCTTTAACTTCCAGCCACAGAATTCTAACTAAGGATCTCCCAAACATATGCCATCACTAGGGACCCCTTCTTTCTGGACATGTTTACCTCTGAACACAACTAGGAATTTCACTTAATGAAATAAAGAGGATACAGTAATTCCAAAACTGATCACAGCTTGATGCATCAATGCATTTTTCCATCCCTAGTGCTGAGTACACTATTGTTTCTCCAACCTGAATCCTCAGGAGAGCTGCTCTTTATGTTATTTTCGGTGGTCAGCTTGTCCATGTTGTCCCCCTCATGGGGTGACAAGGCGATGTAAGGTTGGCTCCCTGTGCTACCCTGAGATGCAACATGCAGGTAAAGAGGGAGTGAGTCCCAGCTGAAAGCTGTGTCCTTAAAAGCATGGAGGAAGAAAATACCCAGGATAATTGTGAGAAATCCACTCAGAGTCCCTATAACCCCATCAACGGACATACGCAGCCACTCTTTAAACAAGATGGCTGAGCACACCATAACAGAAGTGGTGAAGAAGACATAATAGATAGGTGTGACAATAGAGGTGTTGAAGATGTCCAAAGCCTTGTTAAGGTAGCTTATCTGAATGCTGACACATACCACAAGGCACACAAGTAAAGCCCAGAACAGAGGATCTTTTAGCACTGCTGTTCCAGCAAAAAGCTCTTTAATGCCAATGCCAAGGCCTTTCACACAGGACACAGATAATGACCCAATCACAGAACAGATGAGGATGTAGACCAGCACATTCTTCTGACCATAATGAGGCACGACAAAGAAGATCAGGATCATGCTGCTTACAACAATGCAGACAGCAAAAATGATAAACCCTGTAAGATATACAAGACAAGTGAAAAACGAGAAAACGTACATCAGCACATGTATAATAAGGAATGACTTTTGCTGTCCATTAAATAGCAAATGCCTTCATTAAGTCAAATCAACTGCACCTGGATCTTTAAGCTTTTCTGCCATAACACTCAGAGAAGCAACCTCCTCTTCCTGCGGGGCATGGATCACCATCACTGTAGAGCCCAGGATGCACAGTACACAGCCAGCTTTCCCATGGATATTCAGCCGTTCATTCAGGAAGTATGATGAAAGGACAGCACTACAGTCAAGGGGAATGGTCAAGAAGGGTTATCCAAAATTAAAACACATTACTTACACATTTAGCATAAGCAATATATTTTATACACCTCCAAATAAATATATAGCCTTACCTTACCAAAACACTCATTGCTCCCAGTGGCGTCACTAATGTGGCAGGTGCAAAGGCATATGCTGCAAAATTTGCTGCCTCACCTACTCCCACTGAGGCAAACACATGGAAAAGACAGGTATGATTTTAATATCTTTCTAAAAGTGGGAAAAAATCATACCTTTAAAATCATTAACGTTTACATAAACAATTCCAACAAAGTGGACAGAGCTTCTGAATTTATTCATTATGAGCAAGAAGAAACTTTGGAAATTTCAAGTCTCTGTCAGATGAACATCGTTAGTAGTAAAGTAAAGTGACCATTTGTCATCCGTGAACACACCACAGCATGAAATTCTTCAAAGTGAAGCAACAGGCAACCAGGAACACAGCGCCCAGGGAGCAGTGTGTGGGGACGGTACCTTGCTCAAAGGTACCTCAGAGGTGCCACTAGCAGTCCTGGTAATCAAACCCATGACCTTCTGACTGCAGGGGCAACTCCCTAACCACTAGGCCACCAGCTGGTATACTTGAAATGTACAGACTCTGCTTCAAACAGTTTACATTTCAGAATAAAAACACTCTCTCCACAATGTTTCTAAAATTAAGTAAATAAATACAAAAAATCAATCATACTTGAAATGAGACCAGCCCACCACAACCATTCCTTCAGGTAAGCGTATCCACCTTGACCTATTAAAGTGGAGAAATAACAATTTACATAATCCACAGAATGCAATCAATGTGTGATCACAATCTGTCTTAATGTGAAATGTTAAGCTAGCATAAATTGGTTACGCTGACATACCTGCTCTCATGGAGCCCTTGCTTGCAAGTCTTAGTAGTCCTTTTTTTTTCAAAATAAAGCTCCCACCAATAAAGAAGCTTGAGGTGATGGCAAGAGACAAACCAATGTAGAAGTCAGGGCGATAAACAACACCAGCATCCATCTGAATGTAATCACAAAAGCTGTCATTAGCTGAAGGTCTTCAGAAGACTATATGGCAGTGGATGCCTACTGTGCATTTTTTAAGCAGATTTTACAAATGAATTAAAATATGTCTGGTAGCGTTAAAATGTGTGTTTCTTCCTCTAGTGTTGTAGAAATATAAAATATTTGAGTAATTCTAAACTACACATTAAATAAATGAATGATGTAGGACTGGTCAAACATTAAAAAAAAAAAAATCTACCAATGAGATGATATGTATTTTAATATTGTATCCTGCTATACAATAGTTGGTCTTGGCATTCTTTTGCTTTTGATTGTGGAAAGGGATCACAATCACAATATGTACCAGTATAATCACAATACTAAATTTTATCTGTATTGCACAGCTCTGTTAGCTAGCCAGTGTAAAAGGGGTAAGAATGTCTGAACATGCAGCAGCATTCACGGGCTGATTATTTTTAATTAAACCACAAAAAGTCACACACACCTTTTTTTTTTATATAACTGACCTGAGCTTCAGTGTCTTAAAGTTTGTTTTATGAACGTGCTGTGTGTTTTACTCTGTGTTTGTTTCTTCACCTTTTTGTCTGTCCCCAGCATCCTTACACGTGACGTCACAGATTCTCTCTCAGACACACATTTAAAAGGTCACTCAACCATTTTCTCTCTCTCCCAATACGTTACAATTCTTGGCCCCTGATCAACTGATCACAAAGTTATCTACAAGGGCACTACTATAGATACTAATAGTCATTTTGACGTTGGTGCAGTTCCACAATTCAGCACAAGCTCCGAGGAGAAGCAGCGCCAAATTCAGCTATAAAAAGAATAATAACTAGATTGCATTTCCGCAAGAAAATGCAAAGTGTTATTGCGTTGTTGCTGTGATAACTGTGCTTGTTGCTAGGTGGTTGCTATGATGTTGCTAGGTGGTTACAAATGGTTGCTGAGGTGCAGCAGTTACATTCTTACGCCTCCAACTTAAATTTTTTTAACTTTGAGGGAAAGTTTTAGAGTCAGACATCTGGTTCCATTGACCACCACTGTGAACAGTTCTGACTCTCTGGCTGAGTGTCTCCAGAACAGAGCATTTCATACCAAACCTTCTGTGAACCTCTCTGGGGTGGGCTGGGGGTGGGGGGTTTGGAAATGAAGTGGAGTTCCCTTTTAAAAGGGGGGTATGCGCAGAGAAAAAGTTGCCGTCCAGCAAAACCATCTCTCACCCTTTTTTTTTTTTTTAATATAACTGATCTGAGCTGTAGTGTCAGTTTTATGAGGGTGCTGTGTGTTTTGCTCCATGTTTGTTTCTTCATATTTGTTTTTTTCGCCTTTTTGTTCCTCCCCAGCATCCATACACGAGTCTCTCAACCATTCTCTCTCTCTCCCAATATGTTTCAGAGGTCTCTCAAACATTTTTTAAATGATCAGTACTCAGCCCCTGATCAACCAATCACAAAGTTTTATGCAAGTGCACTACTATGGATATTAATGGATGTTTTAACGTTGGAGCAGTTCCGAAATTCAGCACAAACTCAGGCAAGAAGCGGCACCTATTTTGGCTATAAAAAGAATAATAATAAAAACTTAAGAAGATCACTAGCTACAGCAATGTTCATGTGAATTTTAAAAATGGACAAAAAAAAACAAAACATGTTGTGTTGTAGGTTACTAAGTTAAAGTGTACAGTGGAGCATCAAGCTGACAGATTTGATTTGATTCTTCAGTTTGATTCTTCAGTAGTTCTGGAATAAATGCTGAATGTTGACAGACAAATTTCACTGGATTATCTGTTTGCTGACAGACACATTTGACTGAATAATCTGGAGTATTTTGTGAGCAACTACATTTTTATTGATTTTTATGGATTACTGACTTGGTCTTATAACCAAGACATATGAGTTATCTCGAAGGGGGAGACTTCAGTATATATTGTCTTACACAATCAATTAACACAATGTGTCTGTCTTGTGTTTGTGTTCCATTCACAATTTTCTAATCCTGTTTTGTGATATTAGAAGGTTCCACACAAATAAATGTGTATTTGCAGCCGCAAACTCTGTGTATATGAAGTAAAAGTCCAAAACTATAGAGAACATAACAACGTAGTTTAGTTTAACAAACTTTACTTTAAGCTCAACAATATACATATTATTAATATGCACAATAAACTGTTTATTAATGTGTATAATATGTATAACAAACTGGAAAATACAAAGTAATAATATGTTACCCAATTGTTAAAAATCTCAAATGTCTGTGTGTTAGCTGAAGTTTTAGAGTATTAAATCATTAGCATGATGCTAAATAATGCTAAATAACCACAGTGGATAAACGCACTAAGTAGTTTCAGGTGTCTACATTTGTCACTGTTAATGTCATACAATGATACGTAACTGATGCACGCTTATAATCATACAACCCAAAATTTTAAATTGACGAAATTACTGGTATTTAAATAGGTTTACGCTGTGAGCATCAATACATTTTCATTTTTAATGTTTAATTGTACATGAATAACCACCTAGTACTGATACTTAAAATAAGACATTGAGAATATAGTTTAGTGATAATATTGTAACCCATATCACCCTTCACTGTGAGAGGAATTACATGGACAATGAATCATTTTGGTACTGAAAAATTCCCTTTCCCCCCCTCACACCACATGACTGATTTGGTTTTGTTTTAGATCAGGCTACACAAATGCCATTCTGAACTCTCCAATATAGGACTGCACGATATGGAGAAAATATTAGCATTGCAATCAATCATAGTGCTACATATTGCAACTGTGATGCCTTTCAATAAATTGCCACTCCTTAAGGAGGCTGGGAGAAGTCGATCTGTCCCCAAACTCCTCATGAACTTCTCTGTCTACCAGCATTACGATCTGATCTGGCATCTGCACTGATCCTTTACAACCGGTTCTAAAGAAAGGCTCTTTCTTCTCTGTCAGTGCAGACTGCCTGTGTTCTATGTGGGGATGCCAGAAGCCACAGGAACAAATCGAAATACGCTTAACGGCATGACAGTCATATGTTATTTCAAGGTGTAAGATTGCCTGCGTGTTGCTTTCTTATTTGAAAGACTACGTGTAGAGCCCAGTTACAATGACGAAAACCCGTTTCAATATTATGTCGTCGTAAACGAAGCAAGAAACAATTTGTCTGGGACTACAAACTCGGGGCTAACTGTGTTAACTACAGCACACAACATAACTACACAAATATAACTGCATACACCGTTTTATGTCACTATTATTATGAATTATACAGATACAATACGATTTCAAGTGTTTCTTTCAATACATTTCAATAAGATTTCACACCAAAGCAATTTGTTGCAATAAACAAACCTTGTTCCCGTAACATCCATCGACGAACTGCTCTGAAAAACTTCCTGGTGAGCATGAGAGTCGCCCCAAGCTGTAAGCCTGCCACTTCCTTTTCTTCTTACCATGCAAAACGACTGTCGAACGCCAGGGGGCGACCGCGAGAGAGTTCAGTGAATGGGGGGTGAATGCAGCTAAATGGCTAAAAACGAAAAATTATACACATTTTTACCTATTTCTGCTGAAACTTTCTTTAATTTTGGTAAATACAAGAATGCTTTACATTTAAAAAATAATTAAAACTTAATAAAATGCTTTCACTGTTCTACAACAGACAGATTTTAGTCAGTATAACACTAGCGTAATGGCTACCAGTTGATGAACTAGTCAGCTCATTGGCTGACACTCACTGATACAGTTAACATGGTGTTTTTCAGTTCATGGTGTCTAGAGGGTGCCACATAAATGACATCCGCGATGGGCAAAATCACTTATCACCCATTGAAAACAATAAAAAAGATGCTTCAGTCTGGAAGAAGCTAACCATGTGATCCTCCCCTAAAATCTGGTGTTTTCTGTATGATGAGATTGTTTACAGATTACAGTCTTGCATAGTATGAATACCCATCATTTCATTTTGGCAGATTACTGTAGAGTTGTATAGTGATATCAACTCTAATGGTATTAGGTACACTCGAAAAAACAGAGCTAGTTTATGAGGAGCCTGGTCACTTCCTACTCATCCCTTTATAAAAAAGACTGACAAAAAGAAAAGTCAAGTCTGGCTGAAAATGGGTGGAGAAAACCTCCCCCACCCAAAAACGGGTTGGGGAAAAAAAACAGCAGAGACAACCAGAGAAAAATCTCCGTTCAGCACAAAACTTGCTGGCAAATTAACCTGTCACACGTTTTTCACCCAGAAAAGTGAAGATATGGCCTGAAATCAGCTAACTGAGCTGGCTAGCCACTTGGCTAACTAACAGCGCAGAAGTTCATGTGATGGGGTGTGCATGACCGAGAAGAGAGAGACACATTTCCAGAGAGTAGTATCAGAGCATAAAACAAGCATTCACAGGCTGATTATTTTTATAAACCACAAAAACAGTGACATATTTCACCGACCTGTGCACGCCTGAAAAGAGGGGCTCTTAAAGGCTAATTTTGTAACAAAAGAAAGTTGTGTTAAAAAAACCCACAGTGCTCAGTCACTCAGCGCAGAACATTAACTAGCAGATCAGGTGAGAGGGTTAAAAACAAAGGGTTTTAAACAAATAACTAGATTGTATTTCTGCAAGAAAATGTGAAGTGTGATTGTATGGTTGCTATTGTAACTGTGGTTACTAGGTGGTTGCAATGGTGTTGCTAGATGGTTACTATGGCAGTGCTGGTGGTTGCTAAGGTTTAGCTAGCTGTTTGCTATGGTGTTGCTAGGTGGTTGCTATGATGTTCTATGTCTAGCCCGAATGATCAAGCCATTTGTTTAGCCCGAATGATCACCATTAGGGCCATCGTCGTCGACAACCCGAATCTCACGTGACAACGGCCCATGCACAGATGCTGCAGGAGCATGAATGCAACCAGGAAATGTATTTCAAATGAGGCAGTAGCAAGCATATATGTAACAGAAACAGCTGTTATGATGTTGGCGTGCAACAGTGCGTGTATCAAAATACCAAATTATTGCAAAACAATATTATGCTTATAACTTAAAATCTGGGCGTGCTAGGAAAATTGCAGATTTGCATTCAGCACATTCAATTTCATGCAAATCACGTTTTACTTCTGGTAGCAAAATCTGTTTTCCAGTGTAATGTATGTTCTACATACTGCGCGTCCTTAAATAATATTGTTTTATTCAACAGATGAAAGTAGAAGCTGCAACAGAAGGTGAAAGTATATGTAATTTAGTTGTTGCTCTACTACACAGCTGTTATAGAAACATGCTCAGCAGCAGGGCTAACATCGAAGCTAGGCAGGTTAACTAAAGTATAAGGGGAAAGAAAACAGGAAGAGGGAGTTAGGGATCTATGCAAATAGCTGATGCCAAAAGCCAATGGGCCAATGGGATGTTGAGTTTGAAAAATTACATTGACCAAACACTTACATCAAGTAATTCATTAAGTAATTCTACTCCCTGTACACTAAACAAAAAAATAAAATTATAATTAATCAGTTTAAGTAATATCAGCATGACAAACTATTTAAACAAACTTTTTTTCTACATTTTTGGTGATTTTTTTGCGAGGTTAAAAATTTAATAAAAGAAAAAACACAACACTGGCTCTACCTACACATAATAATGAAAACACTCTAACTTGGGAAAAGTGGGCTTTGGCTCTGAATCAGGATAGAGTATTACAATATTGATGTCCGGGTGGCGTAGGCATGAGGGAAAATTAGTGTACATGTACATGTACATGTGAACATGGCATTTAGATGCCAGTTATCTGCGCATATTTTTAAACCGCAGATTCTGGAGCTTCTTTGTCACAAATTTGACTGATTACATTCTTGATTAAAATAACTGGTATTAGAACTATCTCTCTTGCTTGTGGGACATGGAGTATTTTATCACATTTATAAATAATTTTGATGTTAATCTAACTTGTTTCTGTGTAGATTAAAGACGAATGAATGCACATCTCCAATCATTGTTCCATTATACATATTGATGAGTAGGCTAATGTAAATTACATTATTAAAAGAATATTACATGATGGTATGTATCACCCACTTATAATCTAGTGAGATAACACCCCGCTTTTCTCTCTTCAGATTTACACCCATCTCTGCAGTCCAAACAACGGAAATCTCCTATCTGTGCTTCAACGTAAAAGTTCAGAACCCAAGATTTAATAAAAAGCATGTCAGTCACCTGTTGCTACCATTAAAAAAAAAACATTATGACGATGAAGCCATGACCACGCAGAAAGGAGATCAATATGAACTTTATTGCATCTGCACATTTGAACATAGCAACTTCACCTTTTATAACATACTGTACATCTGCTCACCACATGCAATGTAAATTAAATAGGAATGGTTCCAATACAGTTCTGAAAGAACCCTCAAAGCATCAGGTACAGCAGATTTCATACTTTGGCAATCAGTTACCAGGTAGTATCTCACTTGGAAGCTTCCTGTACAAGTGTATGTCCATATCCATCTTATTTAGAACTGGTGTCTTAAATTATGTCACATGATAATGAGGCACTTTGAGAGAAAAAATGTCTGCATTGTTGAATGACAGGGAACAGATGATTTCTGGTTTTATTCAGGTTCCGGTTAGTCTGCTATGGTCTCTGAGAAGGAGCCTCTTGTCCTCTGAGTTTGCTCAAGTCTGTTGAGGATGAACTGGCTTGTGTCAATGAAACGTTCAACACAGTTTACAAAACAGACTTCTGTCCTTGAGTCAAGCTTTGGGCCAGGCTTATCCATGCATTTCTCCTAAACAGAAAACAAATACGAGGACCAAATAAATTAGAAATGTTGACACTGATTTGTATGCACAAATTACACTGAACACAAATGTATCAACTGGATTTTTTTTTTAATATTCTGCACACATTAATTTATATCGCTGTTAAAAACCATTCCTGTTTTACCATAAACTATCAGTGATAGGTGAAGCCTATCTAGTTCCTTATTAAACAATGTTAAAAAAGACTACAATCAAATATTAAGTTCCTAGTAGTGTAAATCTTTGGCTATTCTTCAAATCATGCAGGCTTTCATTTAACACTAGCTCTTTGCATGTGGGAAAAAAATATGCAAATTGTTTATTAAATATATTTGAAAATGTATGAAAACGACCAAATTTTCAATCATTTATTTGTTTTATTTATTTGATATACATTAGTGGAATGTATTTTTGGAAATTACATAATACATTGTATTGTAAAACGGGCAATAGAGGAGATGCTGAACACTTGGGTGCAATGGGTCCATGTCATTTTGTGAACAATGCAAGAAATAATTTTTTTTTGTCAAGTCATGTCAAGTGTGGGCTCCAGCTCATTGTACTCAAGGGTCTGCTTTCTTACAGCATTACAGACACACTGGCTAATGTAAGTAAGATTGTATGGCATTTTAAGCATTCACTACAGGCCTACACACATTTGGGAGTATCCAGCTTGATAAGAAAATGTCAGCCAAACACCTACAGCAAAATGTTCAAGTTAGATGGAACAGCACTCACTACAAGCAAAAACAGCCTCTCGGTATTTAAACAACTGGTCACAGCCTTCCAGCTACTTTGACAGCAAACCAGTGGACAATAATGGACAATAATCATTTGAGCCAATCTCTTTTGTTCTTTATTTTTATGTAGATTTAGTTCTGTTAATAACTGCAACCAAGTTTCTTTGTGCTCTCGGCACAAGTGTGGACAGAGAACTCTTCAGAGCAGTAAACATCACTGACAAGAAGAGGAACCGGCAGCTCGCCAAAATGGTAGAGATGCAGATTTTCCCCAAAAAAAACTTCGCTTTATTTAGAAAAGAGAGTAAGAGCACAGACAACAGAACAAGTGACAGGAAAGACTCTTGAAGCAGCTTAAAAAAACACTTTAAGAACTGTACCTCCTTGATAACAAAAGTGCCTTGCATATTATTATTCTGATATTCAGGTTTTACTGTAATAATGCTAGCACTCCATTGAGTCATGAGCGGCGACCCCCCCAACAGTCGAGACGTAGAGCACTGAGCGCTGCACGCACCCCCTCCCCACCCCCAGACAACAGTTGAGACGTGGAGCGCTGAGCGCTGCACGCACCCCCTCCCCACCCCCAGACAACAGTCGAGACGTAGAGCGCTGCGTCTCCCCCCCACATTATAAATGCTTCCGGCGCCCATGTGTTAAGTTCAAACTGATTTGAAGTTAAGCTGCTACCACCAATTTTAAGTGGAATTGAGATTTTTGATGTTTATTTTTAGTAGGGATGCACCGATTCAATACTCGGTATCAGTATCATACGGGCCAAAATTACTGAATCGAATAAAAAAAAAAAGAAAACAGCAAAATGCTTAACAACAATTTCAGTAACATACAGTAAAAAAGAAATGTTTCAGGGGATGAGTAACACAAATTGGCAGCAAGGCTGTGTCTTAAATCGCTCTTTGCTCCCCACACAGTGCACTACATAAAAATTACAGGTTCTGGTCAGGTTCAGCAAAGTGCACCCAGACAAATGTATAATTTACAGCTTAGTTTAAGAGCATCATCATCATGCTTTCCTAGTGGCACAAGAAACCGCACTGTACCGCAAACAAGTATCGTTCCATTACTAATAAGGCGACCTGGGCCAAGCCGTGATCATGGTGATCGACGGCAGGGCCAAGAGTGGGCCGCAGACCGTTGCATCACTGCTTTCTGATTGGTCAAAAAGTTGTCATTACAACAGACGGCCTTGGAAAGAGGCCATTGTTTATTACTGTCAGCACAAAAAACAACAGTGGAGATAAAGACTAACAACTGGGAGGTCAACGAAGTATGAGCCCTATTTTCTGCTTGGGCTAAAGATAAATTTCAGTGGGAGTTTTCTAACACTGTGAAACGTGATGGTGTACCAGGATTAGCTGGGTTAGGTATTCATCGCACAGCTAAACAATGCAGAGAAAATAAAGCTTAAACTAGACTACAGTAAAATAAAAGACCACAATAACAAAAAGCGGCTCTGACAAACATCCCGTTGGTCCGACTTCATGGACACGGTTTTGCGGGGATGACCGGCCAAAAACTGAGGGGAGAGAATTGCACTGCTGATGTGTCAGAAACATAGTTACCAGGCTGAGATACACCGGAAAACCAAAACGTGCTACAACATTGGCGTCATCACAGTACAATTTAGGTACAGCACAGTTCCTGTATACCTAAGCAAAAGTGCCTTTTAATGTCCTTGTGTGCACTGTGCAACTGTTATCTAGGAAAAGACACGTCGGATTGGGACTTGATCAGGACATCCTTAGAAAAGGCGTGTCCCCTAGGCGAGGCATACTTTAGGCATAACCACGTCACTAGTGGGCACTATAACACGTGTCAACACGTTTCGCAGCCAAAAATAACTGACGTGAAATTTTACATGCTGCTTACTGTGTACTGTCCTGGCCCAGGTTGTGTGTGGCCATCATATAAAAAACATGGTTAGTTTTCCTCCACTCATCTCCAAGTCTTGAAAGGATATTTTGATTCTGTATGCAAATAATGATGAAAAAACGTCATTTTTTACATAGTATTATAGAGTGTAAACTTATATTGGTTTAATAGCCTACATATTGGACCTGAACCTATATATTTCTATATAAGTTGATAACTGCCACTTTATAACGTGTTAAAATGTATGTATAAAAACACTATATAGATTATTTTGTGGATTTTGGCTGTCAGTTGTAAAATCACTTTATAACTGGTATAGCATGTTAGACTCTGAAATTACGTGGGTATTTTCTTTGGCAGCGTTGCTGCTGCGTGCGGTTGATTTAATGGTATTTAGACGAAAGTCACATGTGACAGATAATGAAGGCCGTTATGGTGGAAGCAGGGGAATCATTCAATACACACAATATCTCTTCACTTTACAGTTCACTCCCAGATTTCCCCTAACCAGGTTGTCGGTTTAAGCTTAATGCTGCTTCTTTTTAGTTTAGAGATATTATGACTAATCCGAGACATGCCCAAACACTGCACTGGAGTCGTTCATGTTGTAGCTGCTACTGCACCTTACCCAGCAGGCTTCAGTCATCTGGTGAACAAGCTGCTGAAACCTCTGTTTCTGAGACTCAATCTCGATGAACTGCTGAAGCTGGGGGTCCGTCGTCACTCCTTGAGTATCCATTAGACCAGTCTATGCCAGGTTACTAGTTTACTGGAGTGATATTTCAATGTTTGTGGACCTGACCTTCACACTCAAGCTCCATTACACATGATGCTCTTCAGAACGAGCCTAGTCCCGCTGCAACGGGTCTTTTCAAAATAAAAGGCTCAAGTTGTTAATGCCACGTGAAAGCCACATTATTATTATTATTATTATTATTATTATTATTATTATTGTTGTTGTTGTTGTTAGTAGTACTAGTAATAGTAAGATTGTTGTTGTTTTATAATAATAATAATAACATTATTGTTGTTGTTGTTGTTGTTATTATTATTAAATAACGACACAGAATTATACGATGTACATTAATATTTTTCCTATTCGAAATTACTACAATATTTTTGTCACACAGCACAGTTAGGGCTGCGTTCAGAAAAGTTTCCACTTTTTTCTAAAGTTCCTCCTTTTGTAGAATAACAGGAAATGAGAAGTGATAGGTATGGAACTCAAAAGTATTATGAAATATATGAGAATGATACTGTGAAATATAGCTCATTATTGTGAAATATATTGCATTCTGTTATATAAATTTACTTATTATTGTGAAATATGATTTCATATTTTTTATTTTTCAAAGTCAGTATTTATTTCATAATTCCGTTTTTCATCATTTCATGATGCCGTATTCCATAATTTCATGAAATTTCTTCGTCTGTCAATCAGTGTCAGTGGGTTGGACCTGCACGCCCATTGGCTCATCCTTTAACATCGATTAGTTTTCCTGGATAGAATGCATATAAATTTACCAGGGACACAGCGCCTGGTGGGCAGTGTGTGGGGACGGTAGCTTGTTTAAGTGTACGTCAGTGGTGCCATTAGCAGTCCTGGGATTTAAACTCACAACCCTCTGATCGCAGGGTCAAATCCTTAACCAGTAGGCCTCCAGCTGGGAAAGGCTGGTAGCCTCTGCCTTGGAGACAGCATGGGGTACAGTTATTTTTATAAGGGGTTTTTAAAAATGAGGAAAAGTGAGAAATACAATTTTCGCATAGCATTTTTTGTGTTATCCAAAATAAATGAATGTGAATGTATTGGAAATTCTGACATTATGCAGAGTAGTACACTGAATAAGATACATACCAATAACTGTAAATGTTTTCTAATACATGAGCTTACTTTTACCTGATGTTCAACTTTAATCTGTATGTATTTTGTAATCATATTTTGTAAAAGTTAGAGGTTAGTCTTGAATCTTGGAGCACCTACATGCATGATGTGCCATTGTAAGTGTGTTTGGGTGCAAGGAAAGATACTGAAACTTGAGAGGTGAAACTAAATCCCAAGACTGCTAGCGGCACCTCTGAGATACCCTTCAGCAAGATACCGTCCCCACACACTGCTCTTTATTTGCAATCAGATCATTACAAAGTCTCAATTAACAAACATAAGAGCAGAAAAAGAAAAGGAATCTGTAACATACCATGTCAGCGGTTCATAACACAAATGACCAGCTGAGAGATGAATCACAAAAACCAAATAGAAGAGCATATACTCACTGTTTTGATTGCTTTTGCATTGTGGGAATGTTGTATGGATGATAGATATTGTTTGGTTTCACAAATGAAGTGT